>JASCZW010010647.1:0-35589 GCA_034211315.2 Aedes japonicus | reverse complement strand
AGATTAATGGTAATTTTTTGGATTTGCTTCATTGGTATTTGGTGGTTGTTGTGTCGTTACCCTGGTTACGTGGCATTTTGTTAAACAAAAAATCTGATTTGGATTTTATCGCAAATTTATTAAATTTTTGTCTGAGCTATTATTTGTAACGGTTCAAAAAAATATGTTCCACACAACTACGAATTTTCCTTAAAAATTCCGTGTTCCTGTAATTATCGAAAAAACTCATTTGCATTTTGGAAAAATGAAGATGGTAAGTTGCATTAAAGGCTCAAACGCAGTGATAACGGAAGCGGAATAGCCCAATCTGTATTAACCTGCTCGTCGAATAGAAAACTTATTAAATCCAAGTTGATTCCAATTGGACACATCGTCGTCATTTGCGACCATTGTCAAACTTGCCTTTGCCGTTCCGTTTTCGTCCATATTACATTTAGGCCTGCTGACTGACTGACCCCAACTGACAGCCCCAATGGCAACTGACTGACAACTAACTAGACAACTAACAACTAACTAACAACTAACCCAACCCAACTGGCAACCCAACCCAACCCAACTAACTAATAACTAACCTTCGCCAACTAACCCAACCCCAGCGGCAACCCCAACCCAACTGGCAACCTCAACCCCAACTAACCAGCAGCAGCAACTAACTAACCAACAACTAACTAACCCAACTAACTGGCAACCCAACTAACTAACTAGCTAACTAACTGGCAACCGACAGCTAACTAACCCAACTAACAACCTTGGCTAACCCAACTGACTAACTAACTGGCAACCCAACCCAGCAACTAACCCAGCAGCAACTGGCAACCCGCAACCCAACTGGCAACCCACGACTGACTGACTGACTGACTGACTGACTGACTGACTGACTGACTGACTGACTGACCGACTGACTGACTGACTGACGGTGACTGACTGACTGACTGACTGACTGACTGACTGACTGACTGACGACTGACTCAGACTGACTGACTGACTGACTGACTGACTGACTGACTGACTGACTGACTGACGACTGACTGACTGACTGACTGACTGACTGACTGACGCTGACGACTGACGAGCTGACTGACTGACTGACTGACTGACTGACTGACTGACTGACTGACTGACTGACTGACTGACTGACTGACTGACTGACTGACTGACTGACTGACTGACTGACTGACTGACTGACTGACTGACTGACTGACTGACTGACTGACTGACTGACTGACTGACTGACTGACTGACTGACTGACTGGCTGACTGACTGACTGACTGACTGACTGACTGACTGACTGACTGACTGACTGACTGACTTCAGTCATACGTGTTATTAAAAATTGTGCGAGCACCAATGGATTCATGGTGATTCCATTTCTATGCAATCCAAGCCCAACATTCAAAGGGCAGTGTCAAAATTAAATTTGGCTAACAGGAAAACGCTCATTATCTAGACATATACGCGTTTTTGTGAATTAGAAAACTCATGTTCCTCATAAACTGTACGTGGTTCAACAATTCCGAGCTCATAATTAGATTCAGCGACGCAAAATCTACAAAATTCGTTAAGAAATGCCGATGGAAGCGATAAGAAAAATCTAGATTTGCACTAAGTTGGAAATTAACGTTTAAAGGGCGAACACGAAATTATTGCAACACTTACAACTGGCTGTAATGTTTGATTCCTACTGGACATAAATTAACCAAACTGTGAGCAGTTCTTCTTTGAAGTGTACGTTGGAGGACTACTGACTTTTATGAAACAGATTCCACCATTTTGGATTCCAAAATGGCATCAAACATCGATTTCCAGCCCTCATACTCCGTTCCTGATCCAAAATCTTCAAATTGCAGGCTTTTGATAGTATTTCCTAATCTTTACGCAGCTGAAGCCGCCATTTTGGATTTCTAAATTAAGTCGGTCATCGATTTCTGGTATCAAGACGCCGACTGCGTTCCAAAAATATTTATATTGTAGGGTGTATTTGACAGTATTTCCCATTTTTGCGCTATCAGAAACCGGTATCTTGGATTCCAAAATGTCGTCTGACATAGATTTCCAGCCATTATACGCCGTTTCCGACCTAAAAATATCGATATTGCAAGGTATTTGACAGTATATCTCACTTTTTCCGAAACAGAAGCCGCCATCTTGGATTTAAAAACGGAGTTGGACATCGATTTCCAGCCTTAATTTGCCAAAATATGTGATCCAAAAATATCCGTATTTTAGAGTATTTAACAACCTTTATTCGCCGTTTCCCATCCAAAAATATCCATTTTGCAAAGTTTTTGACAGCTATTTGAAGTTGGCCTTACGGCCACCTGTACAACTTTGTCGTTGACAAAGTCTTTCTAAATGGCCAGGATCTCTAGATACAGCTTGTAAAGATATTCATATGCGCATTAGCGCCGCGTAGTGAGCGAAGTTTGAACTAGTGTCCACAAACCGGAAGGTTTTGACATATTCAACAATTTTTGTCGCAGACAGTAACCTTCCATACGGCCAGGATCTCAATTCATTCCATGTTGGAACCAATTAATTCAAAACATTTTGCTAACGCCACCTACCGAGCCACTACCGACCATCACGAGGTAGCCTTCGCTCTTCCTAATAAATTTCCTCAAGGCACCATGCATCAATAAGGTAAAAATCACACGAATATTACACGTTCAAATCAGATTAATATGCCTGTAGCGGTGAAATGGCTGTAGCCGGGAGTCATTGCCCACTTTCAGACAGTGGTGCCAGTTTGAAAATGTGAAATCGTTCTAACAAATTGAGCAGCACTTCAAACTTGGAGCACTTTCTTAATTTGAAACTCGCATTAAGCATTGTTCGTGTCACGTGGTTTCAAGGTGCCTCCAATTTTTTTAGCTCAACTTTAAAGTGGCTTGTGAACGATATTTTGAAAATCTGAAACTTTCTAGGGTTGGTTTTAGGAATATTTCCAACAATAGTTTTCAATGGAAATTCGCAAATCAGATAGTTTTTAAATCGACACAGACTAGTGAAAGGTCTAATTTTAAACAAAATTCCAACATTTCAGCACGTGATATTGGCAACCACGTCTGCGTTGCGTCCAGAACGGTCAATGCAAGAGCTGGATTACGTGCATACAAGGTTAAAAACATCCTAAACCGTTGTTCCCAAGACCCGTGCTAGGAAGTTCTACACGGCGATTTTGACTAGATACAGTTGCTGTGTGATGGACGACGAAACATATCTCAAAATTGACCTCCAACATTGTATATACCAGGACGGGAAAGTTTACACCGAACAGATAAATTCAACGTGGATCATCGTTTCAAAAGCATGCAGAAATTCGCATCTCACTTGGCAGGTTATCTGCACCGGTGGAAAGCGAAGTGAATTTTCGTCACAAAAGGCACCATCAATGGCGCGCGTGAAATGCTGTGACATCATTTCAGATGTACTCACCAAGTGGTGTAAAGAGTTTAGCTATGCTGGTTGCAAGTTAACGTGAAGGGAAATGAATTACAAATCAATGCTGAAAAAATTTTATATTCAGTAATAAACAAGCCAGTGTCAATTTGGAGGCGACGATAGGTGACATCTATCTGGTTATAAATATATAACAAAATTCCTATTTTCACAAGTTCTAACTACGTGCAAGGTTTTAAAATTTTACATTTTACTACTGGAAGTGTGTTTCAGTGCCCTTATCTGAATTATATCGGTGACGGGCGTGACTCTCGAGACATTCTGAAATGGGTTGCTGAATCTGCAGTCGAGCGAATACATTCTAGTTCCCGGATTAAAGCAGCTTTCAATGGTTCCACGAGTAGTGACATTTAAAACCCTAAATGCCCCCAAAAACGTCTTCTGCCATTTTTTGAGTAGCATAAAGAAAAAACACTATTTTTGTCCGAATTCAGCTTCATGCCACTATTCTAACCGCGATATTTTGTCCCCAAGAACATTAATCTACCGAACAGCCTGAACTACGTCCAATCGAAACTTATTGGGCTATGATGAAGCGGAAACTGAGAAAAGACCAAGGAGAAAGTAATGGATACAAATGAAGTGGATGAAAAATGAGAAAAAGGTACCGGATCCGACTGAACAACCTCCTATGGACGACGCGAAGTGTAGATGTCGAGAATTTTACCAAACAAGCTCTAATAATTGATCAAATAGATACGAAGGATTTTATAATGTTACTGTGCTGCAATAGTTTTGTGTTCACCCTTTATAAATTTGTTCTTCCTTGTTCCATCACATGTCGATGACATATTTTGAAGGTAGGATAAAGGGTTTGAAATGGTGGTTTATACCCCGTTCACGCTACAACTTATAATGCGTCATATAGGTCTGTCTTGATATCAAATACCTTGTACATTATTTCCAGTAAAAAAAGATGTATAGATTCTGATATCAAGATACTCTATATCAAGTAATAAAAGTTGTAGTGTGAACGGGGGTATTAGAGTATTAGGCTGCATCAACTTTTCCGGTACAAACGTAGGAGGCTCTGAGTTGTTTAATTATTTTCAAATGTGTGACATGCGAAAACTTGTTGTAATCAATCGCGAATTAGCTTTTTGCCACTTGTTCTGGATCAAGAAACTGCCAAATTACTCTCCATCAAGGATCAAGGAATCGGTTCCTGATATAGTCGAATGTCTTTTCGGGTGGGAAAATACGATTGGATGGTTTTGGCAAGGGGCAAGGCAGCTCCTCATCGCAAGGCCATTCAGTGTTGATTTTGTGGTACTCGAGTAACTCACGTAGCGTAGCAAGCGAGCATTGTCATTTTCATGTCTCAAACTAAGTCACCCTTCGAATAAACCAACCAGTTACGGCTTGACCTGCTATTTGCGATTGCAGCATCATTCCGCGTGACCAGTCAGAACTGTGAACTGCTGTGGAACAAGGGCAAGAGAGAAAACAGACGAGCTCAGCCCGCTGTACTCCGACCCAACCTACACGCTTCTTAGAATCGATATTTAGCAAATTACCAATCTATTCATACCATTATCAGACCTGATCAGTAGATTTCAGTAAAGCTATCCGAATCACTTATTAAATATTCCTAGAACCCTTATAGTCGTGGAATAGACGAATTCGAGAACCTAGGCTCATTGGTGACCGCAGATAACGACAACAGCCTAATTTGGAACTTCCAAGAACGCTGAAATCGAACAAATTTCACTGAACTACGAAGCAGACCATCTACTTTACATTTATTAGACCGGTAGCCCTCTATGGTCACGAAACATGGACAACGCTCGTGAATGACCGAAACACCCTTGGTGTCCTTGATCGGAAGGAGCTGCGCACGATCTCGACAGTTAAGTGCAGATGTAGGAGAGAACGTGGAGGAGACAAATGAACCACGCATTGCATCAGCTGCTGGTACATGGATTATGGTTTGAATTTGTTCATCATAGGCATGCCAGTGCACGCGCATGAAAGAGGACGAGAAAATTAAGAAAAGGGTGCATGCAATTTTGAGACAATTGGTGAAGCGCTTCGGACTTCATCACGCGGGTATATGATTCACAATAACCAAGTTTGGGGAAAACTGTTCTTTGAATGAACTGCCAGGAAGAGGCAGATCCATGCATCTTCCAACTTTAAACTTGATCGAAACATGGTAGCTCAAATTCGGAAGAACAAATCAAGCGTTGGGATGATTCATCTTATCAAGAAACGGAACAACCTGAAGACCTACAAGAAGCAGATAATCGCTAAAGAAAGTGCAGAACAGAAGCAACGCGCAGCATGTATTTTGATGGACGATGATATCTATGCCAAAGAGGACTCAAAAGCCCTTTCAGGTCCACAATATTACACTGCCATCGTATGGGGGGAAGTAAGCGATATGCAGACAGGTCGATTCAAGTGGAGAAGTTTGGTCGAAAAGGGCTAGTATGGCAAACAATATGTTCTTGCGGTTTGAAGTCTGCCATTTTTAACACTACCAGAACAATCAATGAGGCAATCTATCGATCTGAGTGTCCTTTTTTTGCCGGATTTAGCGTGGGTGCATTACGCCAACTCTCAATTGGTTCGCGGAAAAGGGTGAAAAAATTCGTTGAGAAAGCCATCAATCTGTCAAATTTCCCTCAGCTTCGGCCCAGCGAACGCTATTGGGCAATTGTGATGAGGGTAAAGAGAGCCAAAAAGACTGGTAAAGCCGTTAAAAAGAATTGGGCTGAGGTGTTCAAAAAATTTGATGAAACACTTGTCCGGAAATTGATGAAAAGTGTTCGATAAAAAAGATCGCAAATTCGTGAAAGAGTAACATCAATTTCATACGGTTTTCACAGCATTCAAGCTCAATCCCGTACAATAACGAATCACCCATTTGCTTAAAATCAACATCATCTTTTTACATGATTTGAAAGAAAAATATGTGGATAACTTATTTTCGATACAGTCCTTACAACCAAGGCCAACCCGACCTTATACTGATTGGTAAGTAAGCACATTTAATGAGCGGCAGACAAAGCTCCGAAAAGCATGTAAAGCCAAGAAATAGAAGAATAATTTACTATTATGGAGTAGCAAAAATCAATTGTTTTCGTAAGACCAGTTGCGATTTCTAAGGGTCTTACTGACGGCCTTTCTGTACGGCGAACTTGGCGAGAAGCTGTACATGAAGCAGCCTACTGGATTCGTTATCTAATGCACATAAAGGGAATGCTAGATTTGGCAGAAAGTTAAGCCAAATAACGCCTGAATCTAGCCTGTTGTATGAAAGATTGCAAACATTGTTGTATGGCGCATAAAAGATTGCAAACAATTTCGTTGTTTATGTCTTCTTTAGCTTGGAATTAAACGAAGGGTAATTCTACGCGCTTGTTAAAATTCATAACTCTGGTCAGTTGGATGACGGTAAAGCCAACAACTCCGCATGAGTTGAAAATTATCCGGGGTCTCCGGAAGTTCTCCATCCATCGACATCGTGTTTAATTCGTTCAAGTGTGGAAAATAAGGAATATCTTGATCAGCACGATGACAGTAAAGTTAATGGTGATTCTTTGGATGTTGATGATCCCCCGAATGATGCTGTAAGTATCGCTAGTGATGATACCATAGATTCGAAAGGAAGTTATTTTGCCGAGCAACGTAGAAGAAAACGTAAAATAACCAAGAAGAAGCAACGAAAGTCGGTTGAGACCAAGAAACGTCGTATTTCCAATCCTTCGAAACTCGTTGTTTGGAACTGCCGGAAAATTGTTCCGACATTCTGGGAGCTAAATATCGTAGCTCAAGCGAACTTTTTCCGGCAAAAGGGTGAAGTGGGTATCCAACAAGAAAAGAAGCACAAACCGCTATGATCTCAAGGGACCCCGTAAGTTGCACTCATATCATTTTTCGCTTAAGATGACTGATGAAGGAGTTGTGCGAGTTTGCCGGAAGTTCTCTCTCAACACGCTAGGCTATGGTGAAGATTGCGGGTAAGTAGTTTCTGATTTTGTCGAGTTTTCTTCTAACATTTTCTGTTCTATAGTTGTTATGTGTTTCCAAGTAAATTTGGGCCGTCGATTTCAAATATGCTATCTGAATTGTCCTATTAGGCCAAACTACCGAGATATGGCCAAATTATGGTCGCTGGAACATCCAATAAAATGGTATATTCATTAGTCTTTTCCTAAATTACAACGATTTTTTTCCAAAATCATTTGTACATAAAATTTAGGTAACGAAGCGATTTGGAGAACAAATATGGCTCTGGCTCAGAGTGACCAAAGTATGGTCTATTGGAAGTTCCGGAACATCCATAAAATTTGAAAATTCAGTATCTAATGCAAAATAAGGGGATATATTACAATAGATCAAAAATATTGGTCGCAGTAATGTAGATACCCAACATTTAAAAAAAACCTGGAGCATATGTCTCGCTAAAAAGTTAATAATATACCGAGTAACTTGTTTACCTTTTGTTACTCTAGAATGAAAGTGATTCAGTCAGAGGGTTACTACAGTGAAAACTTTCTCACACTACATGTACATAAATTTATTTGAAAAAAAAAAACCTAAGTTTACTCCACGCACGGAGAATACAAAACATAACAATTAGAGTAACTAACTGTATCTCCCTATCATGGGATCTGACCAACTTTACACTACCTTGGGAGTACTATGAATACAAACCCTGATGTGGTCATTGTGGTCCTGGAATCCTGGAAACAGGAACATCGACCCACATGTAACCATTGTGATTCTAGACTCTTTATATCATCACCATTGGACTTTATTTATGAATTCTCATTTAAGATGTCGTATGATGGGTCCCAGAAAATTTTCATCCAATCTGCACAAAATTTTGGAAAAAGATATTTCAATTAGTGTACAAAATTGCAAAAATATATTTACTGTACAGTGAGGAAGTTAATTTTTCGACTTTTTTCTGCCATGGAATCACTGTGCGCCAGTATTTCTTCATAATGGGTCACAAGTTTTTACACATATAAGATGCATGTTAGTCCCAAACAATATCTGTTGGTTCTTTGTGTAAATACAGCTGATCTGGCAATAATGGAGTAGCATCCGTGGGCGGTCAATCATGCTCATGATCATGCTCATAAATCTGACGCAGACAGCATTTCACGCAAACCTAAAATGCGTTGCAAATATCAGCGAAGCGCTGAGCGCACACGGAAAATAATCCACACATATTTATTGGCAAAAATCCATGAAAATTCCACATAATACTGATGTGTACACACATAAACTAAACCTCTGAGAAAAACAAATGTAGTTTATGTGACAAATCAAAAGTATGTGATTACAAATAGCTATCATTTATGGCTCGCATTGCAAAAAATCATGTGTCGCACACATAGATATTATCAATGCTTTTTTTATCAGTGTAAGCATGCTGTTAAAGTTCACATCCCTCTATTTTGGCGTTTAATCACCTTTCCCATTCTGGCACATGCAGAGGAATGATGGTTTGTTTTCCTCCAAATGATTTTCCTTCTTACTTGCACTCTTTTGATCTAAATGGCGCCCCATAATCTGTCAACATCGGCGCGAACATTTATTTAATTTGTTTAATTCATCTGACCATAGTCTACATGCTGCAGAAATGTCGCGAATATGACGTTCCCTGCCCACACATCATCCTTTCATCGATTTCAAATAAGCTTATGATACAATCGATCGAGATCAGCTATGGCAGATTATGCACGAATATGGATTTCCGGAAAAACTGACGCGGTTTGTCAAAGCAACGATGGATCGAGTGATGTGTGTCGTCCGCGTAACAGGAACACTCTCGAGTTCCTTCGAATCTTGGAGAAGGTTACGGCAAGGTGATGGATTGTGATGTTTGTTGTTTAACATTGCATTGGAGGGTGTGATTCGAAGAGCTGGGATAGACACGAGTGGCACAATCTTCAGGAAGTCTGTTCAACTATTTGGCTTCGCCGACGACGTTGATATCGTAGCACGTAACTTTGAGACGATGGCGGAAACGTACATCAGATTTAAGGCTGAAGCAAAAGGGTTGGGCTTATGATTGAAGAGCTGAAAACAAAATACACGAAGAGGCACACGAGAAGACAATGTTACCCTCCCACCACGAGTTGAGATCGCCGGTGATGAAATCGAGGCGGTAGATTAATTCGTGTATCTGGGCTCACTGGTAACCGCCGATAACGACACCAGCAGAAAAATACAAAGGCGCATTATGTCTGGCAATCGTGCCTACTTTGAACTCCGCAGCGAACAAAGTTCTATTCTTCCACCTACAAGGCATTAATTAGACCAGAAGTTCTCTACGGCCACGAAATATGGACATTGCTAGTGGAGGACCAACACGCCCTTGATGTCGTCGAACGGAAGATGCTGCGTACAATCTACGGTGGAGTGCAGATTGAAGACGGAACGTGGAGAAGGCGAATGAACCACGAATTGCATCAGTTGCTGGGAGAACCTGCTATCGTACACATCACTAAAATTGGTCTACGATGGTCTGGGCATATCGTAAGAATGTCGGACGACAGCCCTGTTCAAGCTGCGCAAAACTGGTTTGCTTACTGTCATTTCGAAAGCTCAAAGGGGGTGAGTCTACTGCGATCAGCAATTTTCAAACGTTCAAAAAGGGCACATAGATAAATCTTTTCGTTATCAAATCCAAATTGATGGGTTTTTATTTCACCTGCTAGCTTAGCTCGAATAAAGATGTGCGGTAGAAGAGTTTAGGTTATGCGAGAAGAAGAGTGGAAGCCGGAGAGAGGAACATGTTCGACGGTATGATATATTATGGTTTCAGTAGAAAACCGAATTTACCGACTAGCGACTAATGATTTTACTCTCGTTCTGTGCGTTATACCTTATGTCGGAAGTAGTGAGCTGTGAAGTGGCATCTGATGCCGACATTAGGTTCAACGTATGGATCGACAGTAAAATCGATTGTCGCTAATCGATATGTTCGGTTTTCAACTGAATCGATAATACGTTGATCAGGTGATTTCTTGCGCGTTTTTTGATTTGTTGGTTAATGTTTGAGGGGCACTTAATGTGTGTGATTCCGTCTACCGTAGTTCAGCTCTATCAATAGCGGGAAACGGCCATAGCCTTATACCGAAAATCAGTTTACAGTTCCAAGTCAAGCCTTCTACTGATAGTTGAAAAGTTCGAAAAAGTTCAGTCTACAGTTCGAATTAGCCTTTCTTTGATTGGATTTGATATTCACTCTAGGCACAAGACACCGTGTACCAGATATGCTTTGGACAATAACTGTTTCGAATTTCCAGGTGTACTGTAATGCAGTCAGATGAAAGCTCTTGCAAACAACTACATAATACAATTCAATTGTGTGCCAAAAATTAGGCTATTTAACTCCCGTGAAACTCAACACACTTCAACCCTTATTAGACTCTAAAAGCTCCTATAATGCGGCGGATTTAGTTTGATCAATCCTACAGAATTCTTCTCGCAACTCACTCAAATGACTCCAATAAGCTTTTTCCATGATTTCATTACATTCTTCCAGCCATCATGGACTGCAAAAACATTACAAGTTACAATTTTATGCGTCATACACGTTATCATCACACGCTTGCAATAAGAGAACATTACAAACTGAACAATGCATTAGGGAATGTCCATTAATTACGTCACGCAAAAAGTGACTTTTTAACCCCCCCTTGTCACGTTTTTTGTATGGACCTTTAAAATTTTTTGTATGGATCGTAACGTTTTCCCAAAACCGCCCCCCTCCCCCCCCCCTACCACGTGACATAATTAATAGACCTTCCCTTAGGCTTTAAGTAACATTGAGAGACTCTCTTCGTCAACTTTTTCTGTGCGTTCCTACGGCTATATAAAACCATGTTCTAGTATTTTCAACAAACAGTACGGTACTATAAAGTGCAATTAAGGATCCAATATACCAAAAACATCAGAAAATCGTTTTTTAGAAAAACTGTGAACGAAAGAGAAAGTCGACCAAGAGAATCCCTAAATGTTACTTAGGATCTTCAGCTTGATTAGCCCAATTTTCTACTCAAAGACGGTCACAAATTGCTTGTAAATATTTACTACTGATCAATCTAGCAAGAAGTGGAATCGGTTAATATTAGGAGAAATGCGATATCAAAGCATTAGGTTCTTCACTCCATCTCCTAGCGATGAGTAAACAGGAGCGCCTACTGAGAAAACTACCAACGCATTGTTAGGTATCGTTTGAGGAATCCATCAAGTGTAATTCTTTACATATTACATGTTTATCGCACCTACACAGCTATTACTAAAAAATTCCGCTTAAATCTACGAAATTACATCAGTGTTAGTGTTCTACTAAAATGGTAAAATCTTCTCTCTTAAGAAGAGTGTTAGTCGTTACAAAAAATTCAAAACTCATAATCCAAGAGAACCCTTAAGCCCGCTACTAACTAGGTTATACTCAATCTCCCCCGTACCATTGGAAGCAAGCGTTCGTGTGCGTGTGAGGGGAAGGGGGAAACTCCTGCGTGCTACCTTGTAAGCCAAATTGTGCCACAAGGGATAGGTATTAACTACATACTAGGAAGCGAACTCTACAAGCTCTTTTCTTTCCATAAGATGTGACTTTTGTGCAAACAGGAACAACCTATCCACCGAGCTGCTTTGTACAGTGAAATAGGATATACAACTACGCCTAAGCCGAAGCGAGACTAAACAAAATATTAAAAAAAAACGGGACTCTGTCGACCGGGGGGTTTTGGTATGGGTATGATAGGAGGTATCACAGCGCAAACACCGATAGCTCATCGACTAGGAACGTATCCAGAAGGGGGATCTTGCTAAGGAAGAAACCTAAAATACAGCTAATCACCTTGATCGTGACCGAGGACCGGTAGACCTGCGGGTGTCCGTATTCTGAATCAGATCCATCAGGCTACGATCGTCGTCCTCGGTGCCGGTGATGATGGACTCGTCGTCCGCTCCCCGGTCCTCGAAGCCCCGCAGGCAGCGGGTGCACATTTGGCCTTGCCTAAACGAAATGATTAGAATTAGAGATCTTGTGCAGAGGGCAGTTACTTCACCGGATTGCAAAATTGGATAACAACACTGACCCCACTAACCTGACTTCCTCCAGGATCGAGAGTTCTTCGTGCACGGATTTCATCTCCTCGGTCGTGTTGATTTGCACTATCTTGCTCTGGAGGATTTGGTTTTCCTGTGCGATGGCTGCCAGCTGTTCCTCGAGTTCCGCTACCCGGTTCTGCTCGGCGATGAAACACTTGCGGGTCTTCTCCAGCTCGTGCATTATCCGGATCAGCTCCTCGTTCTCCTCGGCCAGGTTCAGGTCGGACAGGTTCTGCTGTTGGTATTTGCTGCTCTGGAAACTGTTCCCGTCGGTGACGTCCGTCGACTGCGACTGGTCCCGGAAGGCGAAGGAGAAGTTTTCCGGCCGCGAAGTGTCGATCTCGGTGATCTGCGATTGGAATGGAAATTGTGAAAAAACAGCTTGGATTTTAATTGAAATATAGTAGAAACTAACCTCATCTTCCTCAGGACCGCTGATATCGCCATCGCCTGCGTCGGAACCGATTGGCCGCAGCAGAACGCCGTCCTTCCCATTTCGGCCCCCGATGCTGTCGTTCTGCAATCGTTCGTTTTTCTTCCGTTCCGCCTCCAGCTGCCGCCGGACGTCGTCCACTGTTTTGTTCAGTTCCTCAACCTTGGATTCTAGGGTTTCGATAGTGCGACACAGGCTGTAAATACACAACGGGCGGAATTGAAGGTGTTTGTTTTCGACGGCAGAATATTTAGGAGAACGTGCGTTCGGTTCGGTTGACCTCGAGAAGAAAGCGCTGCGACGCGTTTCCGAAAATAGGTTAAGTTTATATGGCCTGTTAGGCAAGCAGAGACGCTTGTTGCTGACGCGCGTGCGATTGTTTGTTGTTTTCGGGTGATCTATAGTAGGTTACCCTAAAAATAGCTTATGCGGCGCGCCGATCAACAAAAAACATTCTTCCGAGAGAATGTGCGTTGTTTTCGGTCTTCTAGCATAATGAAGCGGATTTTGTGATGGACATTCAATCACATGTCACAAGAGTTGCTCTCAAGAGATGGACATTTTGCGTACTTACGTTTTTGCATGCTTCTTTTCGGCTTGGTTCTCTAAAGCTAACTTGTACTTGTCCCGTTCAAGGTCCTGTATGCTGACTTCCAGCTGTTCGTAGATTTTCATCCGGGAGTCGTTAACCTCCCGCAGGGCGCCATTCTGTTTCGTCAGGTACTGCAAGGAGAAAGAGAGGTGAAGGGTGACGTCAGTTGGTTTGCAAGGGGTACAATGATTTAGAAATTCAATTGTTATGAGTGTAAGTTGACTCTGATCAACACCAATTATTTTGCCCCGAGAGGCACGTAGTTGAAACTTGATTATGTTGACGTTGTACTAGTTCAAAGAAATGCATACTGTTGCAGAACTTGTGATAATGGATTGAATCTGTGGCAATACCAACACGTTCGTAGAAGTTTTGACGTTTTACTTAAAACCTCTGGATGTTTATTTTCAAATTTACGATTCATTGGCAAATAAGGTTAATATCAGGGACATCAGATAGTTTTTCGAAATGTCTGTATTTGTCTATATTGGGGGTTTTTATTCTAAAATTTGCGTAAAGAAGATAGGTAAAGGGAGTATATTATTTGAGAGCAAGGTGACGATTAGTTATTTCACAAAAATAAGGTAAACTCGTATGAGTTAATACATTGGTTTTGACAGCCTTATCCATTTTCTTTTCTGTTTCACAACTGTCAGAAACTTTCTGAAGAATCTCACTTTTTTTTTTAATATTCTTGAGGTTCTTCTTATTTTGTAGCAATTAACGTATGCATTAAAAAAAAATACTAATTTTAGCGATTCTCCATGCGATTACCCTGCCAATCCACCTGTGTATCGGCAATCGTAGCAACCCAAGTGTGTACAGAAAAAAATCACAACGTTTTCATCGTTTCAGTACGCAGTGCGTGCAAAAAGTTGCCTCCTTAATCAAGAAGTATCACACGAAGAAGAATTGGCCATGGCTAACGTTCCGGTCAACTGCAGAGCGGCGGCGCGGCAGAGCGTCGAACCATTTTCGTAAAAGCTTTAAAACGAAGGATTTAAGGAAACTTTGTTGAATTGAATTATATTTTATCAATTTTTTAATGCTTATCTATTATTTATTAAAGTACTGTAGTTCGTTAAATTATGTTATATAATTAAGTCTTAAAACTCTTTACAATTTTAATTCACAGAATAGTATCGAAGACTTCTTAAAATGGTTTAAAAACCATTCAATGCTTAACCTTAACTCATTTACTAAACCATCCGTATCTATGCTTCGTATTCAACTTTCTTTCTTAAAAACTTATATTATCATCCTAGGGTTTCATAAGGTTGACTTTTATTTAGTAATTTAAAGTAATATATTAAATAATTGTACATATTTAGGTATATACGCCAAAAATTCAGTCAATTCCAAAATGCAACATTTTCAATAGGACAAGAAGTAGGAATGATCATATTGTCATTAAAAATCCTGGTTCATAAGAAAATAGTCGTTTAATATCAGCAAAGATTCTACAGTATCACTTAAAAAAAATGCTTCCATGCTAACAAAAAAAAATAAAAAAATTTAAACTAAAATCTGCAAATTTATATATTATTGAACTTATGATAAATTCCGCAAATCTTTTAAGATGTAACCCGAAGTTTTTTTTCAACGACTCGATTTTTCAAGTCAGTAGAAAGCATTAAGATTTCTTTGTAAATAATATTAAATCCACTAAATTTCGGATACAATATTCACTTTATGATGATCTGATAAGTTTCCTGAATTTCCATGGGATTTTCCAGTGAGATAGTATAGAAGTAGAGTAGTATTGAAGGTTTTTTTTTGTATTAAATTCCTAAACTGAATTTCCTGAATTTCTATGGGAGTTTCCAATGGAGACATGTCTGTATATATGGCATCCCTGGTTAATATCATGGCAAATAAGGCTAATATCATCAGCCTACACTCCTGTTTCATTTTACTCAATTTTTGACTAGAATTGTATACTATCCCTTTTTCTCTCACGGAAATGTTACTTAATTTTCTTAAAAAGTGAATCTACTAAAATTAAGTTGATCAACTTTTTCCAAGTATTGAGTAACTTTTACGTGACAGAAACAAATAGTACTTTAAATCTGTAGTTCATCAAAATCAGATGTTTTTGTACAGAACATGGTATAAAGATCAATTTACTTAGTATTTCTTTGTTTTCTTCATCACTTTTACAAACTTCAAACTATATCAAGTCATTGAGTGTGAACACCTAACTTTGACATCGATATCAACTTGCAATATCTCGTTATATAGGCCGTAGTGTGAACGTACTTTTAGCAGCGGAGTGAACGAGTTATATATTAATGCAAACGGTATCGGCTAAACATTTTGTTAACAAACATTAGCACGTGTACTTTTTCACCGAAATATTAATAACCTTGCCGCCTTGACGCTTCATATCCCATGGCATAGAACACAGGCCTGGCAGTGTGAAATTAATCATCTCCTTTACTCGTTTGTTTTAAAAATGGAACTGGGAGTTTAACATCAAGGGCAATGTTGTATAGGTGTAAAAGAGACAACTTCAGTATGCCAGACCAGTATTTTACTTGATATGGATCGTATTAGTATGCGTTTAAAAATGACTGAAATTCTAATATACAGTATTTAGACCACTTGAGATATTAGAGTCACCTTGGTCGCTGAGACAAAATCAAGGTACACACTGACAACTTCCCATAGTCACTGATGGTGCAATTTATATGGAGGAATACAGGTAACGCAAAAGTGAGGTTAAACGTTGTAGATGATGCTTGTGAAAAATTGTTCTGCGAGCTGTTTAAGCAAAGTAATTGGTGATAAAAATAGCAGAAAATCGTCGATAATGACGATATTGACCAATTCCATACAGACTAAAAAATAGCCACAAAGTTATCATCAATTTCAGTTTTTGATACTACGATGTTTAACCTCACGTTAGCTTTACTTGGATTCCTCCATAAATAACTTTTTGTGTCTGTTAGTATTAGTGAAACATGTTTTTCTTTCATATTTCCTTTTGATTCAGTGTTTGTCGCATATGTCAAACATAAGCAGGGATGCCTCGTATACAGATTTATCTGTAATCGAACCGATATTTTGCAGTTTTTGGATACAGAATTCTGTTCTCATTGATTAATTTTTTTAGTAAAAACAGATTTTTGAAAAAAAAATGTTGCTTTTTTGGTATTGGTCGGTTCAATAACTAAATTCGGGCGACGAGGCACGGAAAAATTTGAACGTTGACGAAAAGCAGGACGAATGATGTGTGCACTGAACTCAAACATCCTTCGTCGATTTATATCGATTAATCGAAATCGCATTTTTGAATGACAGATGCAAGTGGATGGCGGTAATCTTAAACGTGGATTCATAATACGCAAAGCAAATGAACTTCCATGCAACGTCGAACGCACGCGTCGAACACATGCTGTTTTGCATTTGCTCAGCCTACAATTCAAATCATCTGAAATGATTCGGTAACAGCAAGTTGAAAATCTATCAATCGCTATCAAAACTGGTACGGTCATGAACAAATTTTGAAATTTCTTTCGGCACATCCAAGTTTGGCATTCCCACGAATAAATAAATGCAAATGATTGGAAATGTATAAACGATTATTTTTTAAGAACTATTCACGCCATTCTGAAATGACTATCATCTGAGCGTTTAATGATACATACACAGTTTTAAAATTAGCAGCATAATAAATTAGGATTATTGTCGTACGAAACATGGACGCTTGTCACTTGAATCCAACCAAATCCGATTTCGGAATGCATTTTGTCCAAACTACTTTTCAGTCGATCTAAGGATGACGTTTTCAATCAAAGCACGCTTGAATTTTAAATCTCTCTCTCTCTCTCTCTCTCTCTCTCTCTATACCTCTATTTCTCTATCTCTCTATCTCTCTATCTCTCTACCTCTATTTCTCTATCTCTCTATATCTTTTTGTCTATCTCTCTATCTCTATCTCTCAATCTCTCTATCTCTCTACCTCTATCTATCTACCTCTCTATCTCTATCTCTCTATCTCTATATCTTTCTATCTCTATCTATCTCTTTATCTCTTTATCTCTTTATCTCTATCTCTCTATCTTTCTATCTCTCTATCTCTTTATCTCTATCTCTCTATCTCTATCTCTCTATTTCTTTACACAATTAGAAATTATGAATTTTACACGAGACGTAATTTATGTTTGTAAAAAGTCGGGGAACGTAAAGAGAGATTTCGTGTAAAATTATGTCTCCTGAAACAGACACATACGCAATTCGACGAGAGATGAGTTTGATTGAATTTATTTTTGCATCTCTTTTAACTCATTCTTATGTGCTAAAGGACGCTTGCGTGTCTCAATTTTATCTCTCAATTTCTCTCTCTCTCTCTCTCTCTCTATCTCTCTCTAAAAGTCTATCTCGCACTCTCTCTCTCATTCTCTCTCTCGCACTCTCTCTCTCATTCTCTCTCGCACTCTCTCTCTCATTCTCTCTCTCTCACTCTCTCTCTTTCTCTCTCTCTCATTCTCTCTCTCTTTCACTCTCTCTCTCTTTCTCTCTCACTCTCTCTCTTTCTCTCTCACTCTCTCTCTTCTTCTCACTCTCTCTCTCTCTCTCTCACTCTCTCTCTCTCTCTCTCACTCTCTCTCTCTTTCTCTCACTCTCTCTCTCTCTCTCTCTCTCTCTCTCTCTCTCTCTCTCTCACTCTCTCTCACTCTCTCTCACTCTCTCTCACTCTCTCTCACTCTCTCTCACTCTCTTTCACTCTCTCTCTCGCTTTTCATAATCATTGACAAACATGGCAAGCAACTGCTACTAATGAATTCGTTGTTTATTCAATTCTAACCTGGATCGGGTATCAATATTTGGTCGACTTTTTGTTTTACAAAACGTCGGTGTGTTTGACTTTATTAGTAAATTACGTCGGGTTGAGATTTGCACTGACAATAGGAACTGATTCCATTCAGTGTTATACGTACATACTGATTCAGATGCTTAGTTGTTTATTTCTTTCTGCCGTTTTTCTGTCGGTTCGACTTGGCGTTGCGTGGGTTTTCGTTTCCGATAGGCTAGACGCGCGGCAGTTCATTTAATCGACAAAAAGTTTTCATAAGGAGCCAATGTCGCAAACGTAAACAATGACTTTTTCCGCAAATTTCTCTAGAAATTGCTAACTTAATCATAGTGAATTATGACGATGATTGCACAGAACAGGAGTTCACTTTATAATAAAGTGGTGACTGTTTACTTGAGCGAGTTAGCATTTCAAGAAATTCGCAAAAGAAGCCATTGTTTACGTTTGCGACATTGGCCCATATGAAAACTCCATGTCGAAAATCTGTTTCGGTTGTAATGTAGTGCATCCAGATTTATTGAGTCTCAAACTTTTCGGAACAAGTGTTGCCATTATAGAAAAAAAATTTATGTGCAAAGTAATTTTTTGGTGTCGATTATTCGCTGTTATTGTGATATCCAAATGTGCAATTTTTAGGAGGCTTTCATCAGCAGTATGCCTGCGAATGTTTACAAGGACACGATAGAAAGAATCCACAAATGGCTGCCTGTTTACTTTTCACCTTCTTCCTACTTTTCATCACTGTTTTTGGCAATTGATGATGAACAAATAAAAAGAAACAGCATCACGATGATGTCCTCAGATAGGGCATGCATTCGATCTTCCACGCTGGATAAAAAGCTAGCAGTCTGCATAGTTCTGAAAGAAATGGTTTCGAT
Organism: Aedes japonicus; assembly: GCA_034211315.2. Lineage (NCBI taxonomy): Eukaryota > Metazoa > Arthropoda > Insecta > Diptera > Culicidae > Aedes > Aedes japonicus. Next base: position 16,320 of record JASCZW010010647.1, on the reverse strand, counting down.
GCCTGATCTGATCCGTGGTTTGGCCGAGGGTTCTATCTGATTGTAAATAAACGCGACTGGCGCTAGAGTACGGCTATCTAGAGTTTACCCCTCAGTACACAAGTGTTCGAAGTTGTTGGTGAACTATCGAATTCCTCATAGAATACGAAGTTAGCTTCTTAAATAGTACTAATTAGTTGCAGAAAACAAAGAAAGGGTTCGAGAGCCCAACCTTTGGTTGCGTAATATAAACTACATTTAATTTTAAGTGAAATTGGGAATGTAATTTAAGATTTGAGATGGGTGATAAGTTGGCCAAGAAGGCCGAGCTGATGAAGCGATTCCAGAGTAAACTACTTACGGCAGAAGAGGACCAGTTCGGAAGAGGTGCCAATCCAATGTATTGGAAATTTCCGAAATCTATTTTTTTTAACCAAATGTCCGGTGTTATCTTAAAAAAACAAATATTTGAAAAACATCGACTTTCTCGGACTTAGCCAATTTTCGAGTTGAGGGAGAGAATTGAATTTGACTTGAAGAATTTGAATTGAAATGCTGAGATTTTCGTGGCAATAGTATTGAAACATATCCTATATCATCGTTGGCAACTTCAAGAATATTGTATGAGATATTTCATTGGGATTAGCAAATATTTGATCATTTTTGAAGTGCTCTAACTTCATGAAATATTATTTGATTTAATTTCACCAAGGAGCATTCGGATGGAAAATTATTGTAATTTTATATCTCGTTAAAATAATTGGCCATGGCCCCTGGACACCGAAGTTGTGCTGGGTTTCAGGAGAGGATATCTCATATGTTGAATTTGTGATGAAATTTTATACAAGATGCCGTTGACAAACTTTTTTTTACAGTAAACAAACGTAAAGACAAAACATTTCCCAAGCAAATGAAATGTCGGTTACAAGAATCGGTCGTAATTCCTAGGTGCGGTTAACTCTTTATTTTTACATAAAACATGCCATGTGATGCGCTCCTTCTTCTTTGTTTTTCATGGCAATTCTTATTATAAACATAAAGTGGATCCTTGGCCATATTGGCCACTCCCGGAACCACCGGAACGTCTCCGGGGGAATCTGTAGGAGGGACCAGTTAGGCATTTACCCCAAAACATGCCGCGCAGGAACTCTATGTTCCTGATTTTTCATAAATATGATATTGATAAACTTCAGAAGGCCATTGGATACATTGGCCACTGTCAGAACCTCCGGAAGTAAGGATCAATTACGATTTTATCACAAAATTTGGACTAATTGAGCTTCCTGCTGCCTCTGAGGATCAATTTATTTAGCTTTGGATCGACGTATACACATATTCTCAAGGGTAATGACCAAACCACCCGCTTTTGATCACTGTGGTTTTCTCAAATTTTTACTGACAACGAGATTGCTGTATTGTTTTGTTGGCCTTCAAGTCGATCAGAAACTTCACATCTCATTGAACTGATCACTCATGATCAGATTTAGTAGTCAAATTCACAGCTTTAATCTAATTTGAAATTCTACTTCTTGCTCCTTTTCGAGCGTTTCAAGCTTATTGCTTTCACAAATATCTTATTGCTTGCTCTCAACTTAGTGTTCTAAATGCACTTTCACAGTTATTAATTGGGAGCTTTCGATGCCAGGTACCATTTTGGCATTAGTATGATTGTGTGACAAGTACAGTCATACCCAATGCCCAGGGAGTCCAGAATTTTTCCTTAACGAAAAACTCCTTGACAAGACCGGGAATCGAACCCAGCCACCTCCAGCATGATGTTGCTTTGTAGCCGCGCCTTTACCGACTGAGCTAAGACCCAACTTGGAATCCAAAATCTCGTATATTTCCTTGTCATATGGTAACTTTATTCTGATGTCTGTGTTAGAGTTTTGATTCTAATCATGCCGTTTTGCGTCTACACATCCCAAAACTAAACTCTGAAACTTAAGCTTATAGCAGAACTTGATCTATACGTATAGTATAGAAGTTTTCCACGTTAAAACTTCAACACACGCAAATAGCTATAATTTTTTTGGCTCCAGGATCAAATGTTTGCATTTTTGGGTAGTTCAAGCTCTGTATGTATCGTTTGTTTACACCCAGTAAGTTTCATTGCCAAATGCGGAGAAGCTTTTGCTATGGAGCCGGAAGAACAAAGGACACGCGACGAAATTTTGCACACGCATTTCGAAAATCCAAATATTTCGCTAAATATTGTGAACTCTAATGTGTCATCAAACGTCATAGAAAACGACTTACCACCAATCGCAAAAAAAAAGTAAGTGGATAGAAACATTCTCGCAAGAGCGCTAAAGACGACTGGAGGGTAGTTCGACGCTTTCAGGCGCAAGTTAAACGCCGTATATCCGGTATATTACATTGTTCAAAACTCGTTCAATGTCCAAGAGGAACCAAATCTTAACGACCAACAGAATGTGGCAACAAAGCCACGGGAACGCAAGCTTTACATGCAAATTCTGTAGCAGATTCCAGGTCATCAGTTCTACACTGCAACAGACAAGTTCAATGCCCCAGAGCACCAACTGAAGCAAACATTTTGCCAAGAAATTCATGGTTTGAAAAGCGATGTGTACGTGCGATTCGTGATGACATCACCATAAAATGGCTATGTACGTGGCAAGAACACCGACGAAACGTTGGGAGATCATACAAGAGCCACCATATGATTGGCCTGACAACTACCTAAAACAAGTATTGGATAAGGAAACAAGGTCAACTTCAGAGCCCAGAGTTGAGACCAATCGAAAAATATTGGGCAATTATGGAGCAGAAATTACGCAACCAACCAAAGACAGTCAAAACAGATCAAGAATTGAAGCATGTGTAAATGTACTCGTCGGTCCTAATGTTGTACAAAATCTCATGGAGGTCATAAAAGAAAAATGCGAGTTTTAATTTGGAGAGCAATAACATAAATCAAGAACATGGAGCAATAAGTTGAATAAAGAACATGGAAAACTTAGCAAACATTATTTATTTGATAGTCCAAAAATTTCAGAACAACTGATTTTTTGGCAATTATAACGTGGACAACCTTTATTTACAGATTCTGTGAAATTCTGCAACGACTAAATACACAAAAATAAATCATAACAAGTTCCGATGGGAGAGTGGGACCAACCTGGAGTTGCATAACACGGTCCACGTTAAATTTCGGACACAATTTTCTTTCAGTGTAGATTTTTAATCATTTCACGGCTCGCTGAAACATTTCAATTATATGACAGTTGAAACTCTCCACTTTATTTCGTGGCACAACATGTTAACATTCTTGTTGCATTCAGTAAAATGGCATCGAATCAAGTGGAAACGCATTTTGTACGAACGGCAGCCAAATCCGAATTTATCGATACGCGATCTTGCCAAGAAACTAACACTAGCGAAAAGTACCGTATTTTGTGTTTGGAAATCTTTTGACCAGCGCTTGACTGTAGACCGGAAGGTTTTAAGTGAAACAAATCGAAAAGTATGCCCCCGACAAATGGATAAGGAGGTGGTAGGCATTATTGAGAAAAATCCCAATCTTTCTATGCGATATGTGGCTCGCAAAGTTGGGAAGTAAAAATCATACGTACAAAAAGTGAAGCAAAGGCAAGGACTTGAGGCGTACAAAGTGAAGAATGTGCCCAACCATGATGACATGCTAAATTTCACGGCAAAAAGTCGTGCTAAGCAGCTTTACAGCAATTTTTTGCAAACATTTTTTTGTATCATAATGGACGACGAAACATAAGTACTCGAAGACTTCCAACAGCTTCCGGGTCTGGTTTTCGATACCGCAATGCAAAGGAACACCGTTACCGAGCATTTTCGGAAAAAAAGGTTTCCAAATTCCCGAAGAAGTATTTGATTTGGCAGGTCGTTTTATAGTTGTGGTCGAAAATCAAAATGTTTCGTCTCTACCGCCACTATCAATAAGGATGTGTACGAGAAAGAATTTCTGCAGAAGCGGTTGCTACCGTTTATCAGGAGCCACAACTCTCTAGCTCTGTTATGGCCAGATTCGGCCTCTTGTCACTATGCGAAATCCGTCCTGGAATGGTATAAGGTACAAGAGGTCAAATACGTGCCAAAAACAGCCAATCCACCAAACTGTCAAGAACTCCGCCCAATAGAGAAGTACTGGGCTCTAGCTAAGCGGAAACTCTTCGAAACTAAGAAGAAAGCAAATGATACCGACGATTTCAAGAAAAGATGGAGAATCGTCAAGGCGGACGTATCTGAGGATACCGTACGGAACCTGATGGCGGGTGTACCACAGAAAGTTCGTGAATTTTCCAGGAAGAAGGATTAACTAATTAACTGTTTCTAATGGAGAGATAACTCTATTATTGTGAAATAATCAATCAGATTTTGTTGAATTATGTGTAATTTTTGTTTTGCTGATATTATTTTGGAGTCCGAAATTTTACGTGGACAGGCTTTAGTTGTTGAGAGAGCTTCCCATGGTCTACGCCGGTACAAAAAACTAGATCGACTAGATGGCACAAGAAGAAAAGACCTACGAATCCATCGAAAACATCGAACCTTATAACTACCTTACTTAGTACAAAAGATACACCAGAAATTGATCTAAGATATTGAAAAACTGACGACTCGGAGCTGTTTCCAAAGATCCAATTTAGATAAAAAGCCATTTGGAATTTTCCCAAAACTGACTGCCTTCATTCACATTTATGTAAGCCCAGCGAATTTCCCATCGCTCCGAATTACGTTGTCTTAATAACAGCAAATTAAGATCGAAATCAAATGGACACCAATCCACTCCGGAATGTGAATCAATTAAATTATCTCCAATCAAAAGGGTTATTAAATCATCCAATTTTCAATTCACTGAAACAGATCTTTACCAAATTGCAAATCGATACACTGAACTCGAACACACCTCCGAAACTCCCCTCGAATCTCCCTCCACCCGCCTTTCTTTCGCCCATTGGCGCGATTGTGCAGCCAATTCGGAGCTTGGACCACACAAATCTTACAAATTGAAAAACTTACATCATCCCTGACTGCTGACTGATCTTCATTTTCCTTCCCTCCTTCCTCCTCCCTAAGCTGGATTCAATGACCGATTGCTGCGATCGAGCGACTCACCAGCAACAGGTGCGGCCGGCTTCACTCTCACTCCACCGCACAACACTCCACACATCTCACACAAAACGCATCAACGAATATGATTTAATTTTCAGACACTTTCTTGCTTACTACTCTCTTTAAAAATCTACCCCCCCTCCCCTCTCAACCCCTTGCATCAATCTATTGGTGCCTAATGATGTCTTAAATTATTGGAAAATTAAATCAACCATCGCGCAAGCATTCATTCAACGCACTACTGCCGAGCGAGCGATGAACGCATGGTTCCGATTCAGAGATTCGGTGTGGAAAAAAAAAACTATCAAACCGACGTTTTCCTCGCCCGATCTATTGCGTCTCGTTACAATCGATTGATGAACGAATTAGTGGCGTGAACCGCCACCCAACGATGGCCATTTACGAGCAAGTCAGTGTCAGTGGTGGGTTTCGTCACCGCAAGGCCGCCGAAGGACGCTTGTTTTAATTTTTTTGTTGTTTTGCGAATGGCTGGCAGGCAGCCAAATCGTTCAAGCTCCAATTTTTCTGATGATAATTGCGGTGTTATACTTGGCAGATTTAATTATGGAATCCAATTGGCGGTCGTCCAATGGCGAAGTAGGTAATCAATTTTTTTCTCTCTCTCGTCTTCTATTGCTTCTATTGCTCGAGATTGGTTGTGAGAACTACGAAATCTCGGCGTTTAAAAATACAACAACGAGGTGGCCGAATTGAGATCGCAGTAAATTACATAGAATCCGCTGAATGGGGCTGAGTTCCAGAAAACAGAAGAAGGCTTAAGGGAAGGCTGAAAGGATAATAGATCGGCTGAAGTTGTCATTGATCGATGCAAATGTCCCTGAAATGGTGCCACAATTCCTTGAAAGTGACAAAATGAATTCAAGGATAGAGCAAGAGCATAAAGAGGGATAAGTGAATCATTCTCAATGTATCCCCTCCTGATGTCCTCATTTATTGATCAATTAGGGAAGGGAAGGAATGTTAGTTCGATACTCGTGGCTACTAAGGCCGTATATACTACTTTTGGTGGAAGGTTTTTTTTGTGAAGGTTGCATCTTAGTAGTTGAGACAATAATGAGTGAAACTGTTTATCTGTACTTTCATTTTTTTTATAGATAGAAAATTTTTCATATAAGTACCGATGTAAACCACCAGTTAAGATGCCGTTAAAGCTATGCAAAAAAGTGTGATGGTGGTTTTTCATTGGGGAGGCTTTTCGCAAGCCAGTTGGGTGGTCAGAGCCGAAAATTATGGTTCTATGATTTATTCATAGTAATATTTAACTTATTTATGGAAAAGTTATGCTTCCATGGCAAATGTCCTTTTTTATATTGATTTTTCTTATGATGCTTTTATGGGACATTTTGATTCTTTGCATAGAAGATATTGATTCTTTCCAAAAAGATTTCGATTTTGTTCATTTGCAGACAAAACATTTTTATTTTTAAATTTATCTATAATTGAATGATTGATTCAAATTTTGATTTTTGATAGCTGAAAGTCAATGAATTATGAAAAGTTTCACCTAAGTTAGGAGTATTTTAGATTTTCAATAATAATTTTCAATTTCTGCTTTTTTTTTGTAGGTAAACGAGACGATCATTTGACTATCGGTTATGTATGAAAATTTTGGATATTTTTTACATAGAAATTTCCTATTTAAATTTTTTTTAATTTTGTTTTTAATGGGATTTTGTTTTATTACAGAAAATTTCGATTATTTCTTGTGGTGCTTCGTTATTGTTTTTATTGACGAATGTGTTATTTTATTGCTTAAAAAATATCTAATAAATGAACTCGGTGCGAGCGCTGCTACGCTTGCAACGAAATGACACACGGGAAATAATTTGATCTTCTGAACAAGAAAAACAGGTCATGATTTTATGAATATGTTGTGTTTTCGTGTTATGAATATACACCATGAACAAAGTTCATGATATCATGAACTATTTTCCCGCCGTAATGAAATCATGAATAAATCGAATCAAAACCATGAGGTGAATTCCTGATACTGAAAACTTCATCCATGAACCTACCGAATCTACTTTATCGACTCCGAATTAAAACAAAAAAATAAATCCACCTTCAGGATTCGCACCTAGTGTTGATGAGGAGTGCTGTGTTGGTACTTGGTGGATGTACTGACTACGCTATAGTCACTCTTGAATAAACTCTTAACTAATGAAGCGAGTACACAATCTTAAAATTAGAGTTAAAACAAGACTTCCTATGTTTACGACTCGCATCTGTCATATCAATCATGAAACCATGAATAAGAGTCACGAGTTCTATAAAATAAAATAAGTGTTCGTGTCATGATTTTTTATTCAGCAAACAGAAACAGATTTGTTCCGTGCAGTTTAATAGAGCTAAGCGCATAGTTTTTTGGAATGAGTTTTTTTCTTTAATTTCAAACTTCTATCAGCACATGATTCTAGATGCATGCACATTTTGAATTATAGTTGCCTGCATAATTCTCATGTTTGGTTGAAATTTGTGTTTCATTTGTACGAGAGACCCCATTCAGAGGAGGGAGGGGTCTCATCCCCCCAAAAAAACCCCACATGCCAAATTTGGTTCCATTTGCTTGATTAGTTCCTGAGTTATGCAGATATTCCTGTCTCATTTGTATGAAAGCCCCACCCCCCCTCCTGAGGAGGAGTGATCTCAAACCACCATAGAACAAAAACTTTCCTTCGAAAACCTCCACATGCCACATTGGATTTGGGTTCATATGCTTGATTAGTTCTTGAGTTATACAGAAATTTGTGAAGAAGCAGTTCATAGACAACAATTTTATCTTAAAACTACGCCGTAGCCTGTCCATGAGAACGTACCTTCCTCTTGCATAATCTTGGATTAATTTTTTGTGCATAATATAGTACTTGGTTGAAATTTGTGTATCATTTGTGTGAGACCCCACTTCCTTAGAGAGATGAGGGGTCTCAAACCACCATAGAAACATTACTTGCCTTCAAAAACCTCCGCATGCTAACTTGGTTCCATTTGCTAGATCACTTCTCGAGTTATGCAGGCATTTTTCTTTCATTTGTATGGGAGCACCCGTTTTAGAAAGGGGAGGGGTTTCGAGTCAACCAAGAAACAATTTTTAAGTTCATAAACCTCCACCTGCCAAATTTGGTTCCATTTGCTTAATTATTTCTAGAATTATGCAGAAATGTGTGTTTCATTTGTATGGAAGCCCCCCCCCCCCTTCTTTCAGAGTACAGAAGGGTTTTCAACCATAAATAAAATATTTCTTGCTTTCATTTACTGGTTCCATTTGTGATTAATTTTCGAGAGATGCAGAATTTTGTGTTTCATTTGTGTGAAAGCTCACTCTTCCAGGGAGAGGGAAGGGTCTCAAACCACTGCATTGAAACATTTCTTGCCATTCAAAAACATACAAATGCCAATATAAGTTATGCAGAAATTTTTGTATTATTTGAATTAGAGCCCCCTCTTTTCTAGAGGAGGGTGGGGTCTAGAACCATCATAAGAGCCATCCCCGGCCCCATAAATCCCTGCATACAAGTTTTCTTAACAGTATGTATAATTCTCATGTTAGGTTGAAATTTGCTTTTAATTTGTATTAGAGCTCCACTTCCAGAGAGGGGGGGGGGGGGGGTCGTAAACCACCATAGACACATTTCTAGCCTTCAAAAACCTCCAAATACCAAAGTTGGTTCCATTTGCTTGGTTAGTTCTCGAGTTATGCAGAAATTTTTGTTTCCTTTTTATGGGAACCCCTCCTTCCAGAGAGGGGCGGACTATCTAACCATTATAAGAGTTTTCTCCGGCCTCGAAAGCCCCTACATACAAATATTCATAACAATGGGGATAATTCGCATGTTTTGTTTAAATTTCTGTCTCATTTGTAAGAGAGCCTCATCCCTCTTCCATACGGAAGGGGGGAGGGGGTCTCAATCCACCATAGAATCATTAACGACGCTGACAAAACGCCAGACAACGGAGACGGAGGTGCGATAGTGTTTGCAAGAAGTTACGAATTAGGAGGCCACTGCAAGTACCAGCAGTAGCAAGTCACAAGGGGTTCTGACCCAGCTGTTCACCTCGCAACGCAGCAGTAGCACAACTCAAAGGGACAGTGTTGAAAAGAAAGACACGTTGAAGGTAGTCAGAAAGCGGATCGACGTACTCTATGATTATGTCAAGGATAGGCACAACGTCCACAAGGAAATCAAAGAGATGGTGACGGCGTGTCAAATCGGCATGATTCGACAGCCGAATGCGAAGAGGACGCACTGAGGATGAGGGCAGAAACTGCCGAAAAGGTTCGTGAGGACATTCAAAAGGCAACGGTTGATGCAGTGCAGACGCCAAAGGAACCCCAGAATCCACGCTTGGAGAAAAGAAAAAGGGACACACCAGGAGATGAGGAGGAGTTGAAAAAGCTCCAAAACAACGAGGAGGAAGGTAAAGGAATGAAAGACAAAAACAAAAGAAAAACCAGCAGCAAGTGAAAACGTCAGGGAGAAAAGCAGAAGCAGATGCCTGAGCCTCGTCGAGAGCGGAGTAAGGGGCGACGCCATAATTGTTGAGCTAAAAAGCCAAACGACGTACGCTGTACTCCTCTGAAGAGTGAGAACCGACCCGGAGTTGAAGGACCTGGGAGAAGGTGGTGAAAACCAGGCGCACCCAGAAAGGTGAGATTCTCTTCGAGCTGAAGGAGGATCCTGCCAGCAAGAGCACAGCTTTCAAGACGCTCGTCGAAAATTCTCTTGGTGAGCAGGCGATAGTTAGAGCTCTCTCACAGGAGACTGTGATCGAATGCAAGGATCTTGACGAGCTCACAACAGAAGACGAGCTGATGAGGGCGCGGAAGGGGCACTACGACCTTTTCGGTTGAGGATGGTGGAACACAGACGGCGGCGATGCAGAGAGGGGGGGCTACAGGGCTTTTTGCAGGGACGGTCTTGAATCCGTCATCGATGTTACCTTCTGTAGTTCGGCGCTAGTTGTCTCAGAGCCAGAAGACGTGTCAGAGAGCTAAAACTGCAACAGACAGAGAGGTACGTAAGGTGGATCGCAGCGCTGGAAACCAAGCGAAACCGGGCAAAGTTGATCCCGATTGGCATCCCTCTCGCGGAGGACCGTGAATGTTATAAGCGGAGAAATATCAGAGGAGTCCGGAAGCTGGTGAGTGCGGAGTCGATGACAACTAGAATGGAACACGGGTGAGAACGGTCGATGGACGCACCTGCTCATGGATGAACCATGGATGTCCAAGAGACACCGGAGCATGTGGTCTTTGACTGCCCACGATTTGGAGCATTGCGGAGCGAGATGCTTGCCATCAGTGGGACAGATCCAGCCCAGTTAACGTCGTCTATAGAATGTGTCAAGTGTTTGGAATGCAATCAAAGGAGCCATTACGAATCACAGTCTACACGTGCGGAGAATCAACGGATGAAGGGTTGTCAATTTCCGGGTGATCTTGTATATGGCTCACCGTCGTGCGCTTGCAGGACGTGTAATCCTGCGTCGGAGAAGGGTAGATCCGATGCCGGAGACTACTCAATTTGAAGACGTAGAGGGTAGGAGCTAAATGGGTTAACCAAGTTAGGCGAGAGCAAAATGGTTGTGGCAAAGTGTAGAAGCTAAATGGCTTAATCGTGGTCAAGGCCCTCCACGGAGTAATACCATCGGGCAGTCCCGTGTGGGGAGGGAAGGTTCCGATTGTGTAGCAAGGAAGTGGGATCTGAATCGGCCTACAGGACAGAACAGACAGACAGACAGACAGACAGACAGATTAACGATGTCGATATGTAAAGTTTTACCGAAAAAAACGGAAATAACAATGGGTTGGCAAGCAATTTCAAATCCGTTTGATGATTGGAAATGCTTGCTCTCATGATCCGGAACCCAAGTAACCATGAGCCTTAAGATTTACCTTGATAATAGCAATATATCAGCATAAATGTTGCTTAAAAGTTCTATATTAGCGTATGTTAGGCATGCAAGCTTCATATTAGCAGCACAAATGCATTCAAGCTCCAACAGAAACTTAGGATTATCGCCAGCATTATATGCGCAAATAAGGCTGTTATTATGCATTAAAGTATTTATCATGTTCACAGCATACATGCTTTATATCTGCATTTAGTGCTAATAAAAGGCTATCAAATAGAGCTAAGAACTTGTTTACAAAGCATTGAAAAGTAATTTGGAGTCAACAAAAACCTGTATGGACGAGAATAAGAGGAAAAAAACTTTGAAATGTGGAAATTATAAACGTACAGGTAAATTGTATCGAAACTACGATACTTCTAAACATAACACACATATTGATGATTTGGTTCCAGAAACAACTACATCTCCATATTAGCCAGTTCTGACCTTCAAATTCTTTCGTCAGATACGGAGATGAAAGCTATGGCAATTCTGGAACCGCTTATAGCCAGGCACGGGCAACACAGGCAGCGGTCCAACCATGCGCATGATGATACCTTCGTTCAAGACGCAGTACAGGATATTTTCGCAGTATATTTAATGCACAAAATATTACTTTACGCATACTAATAAACCAGTTCTATTCACTAATAATATAAATTTACACTAATCTCTTGGCTAAAGCGTCAAAGAAATGCGATAAAACACTTGTTCAAAATTTAATTAAAAGTGTTTGATTAAAAATTTGAAAAACTCGTGTAAGGATAATATCAATTTCATTTGGTCAACTTATTCTTTTAGTTTGATTTTGAAAGGTGGAAATAAGTGGATAACTGATGTTCAATACAACCCTCAAGGTTTCTTTCATTAACTTTTTTCTTTCTTCTGTACATATCAACCACCGCCCCGCAGTTTCAAACCCTCAGCAGCTCATTACGACAATCTATTCCCCAAAAAAACCCCAAACCTAAACAGCAAATCAACCTTACCTCGATTTCTTGTGCCTGATCTTCGATGATATTCTGATGGTGTTTGAGCGAAGTTTCCAGTTCCTTATTCCGTTCGAGCAAGGTCTTGCCGAGTTCCGCCGCCAATTGCAGATCTGCAAATAGTCACAAATGATACAGACAATCAGTATAATGAACAACATCCCTAAATTAAATTCAACGCCAGCCAGTCCTCCGAAGATTGGCGCTCACGAAATCCACCGCGAAGGAGTTGTGTATAATTCGTTGAAATTTTGCATGCAATTTTCCACCGATTACCGCGCCAACCGCTGGCTGGCCGGATGAATTGCACTGATAATCCTCACCCCGGAGGATAATTGTGTCCAATCAAAGTCTCAACCAAATCAACGAACACAAACAAATAAACACTCATGATATCCCTGTTGGAAAATTGACCACACGATTCATTCGGGCTGAGTATTGTTTTCGATGGGGGAAAATTGACGCTATTGATAGGCTGATTTTGCGGTGTAGATTTTCGCTCCTTGACTGAGCAACAACAACAACGGGGGTGCTTGGTTTATGTTTTGCGATTAATGGGTGCGATTTATTTTCGCGCGCCATCAAGTTTCAGAAAGCGCGAAAAATGAAATTAGCTGCGACAACCAACTAATCGAAGGCGCAGAGAATGCAAAGCACGAAGAGCTTAAATTGCGGCCTTGTTGCGATCGGGCGGTGAATGTCGCTCGTTTGAGCTGTGTCATAACGTTTGCAATTGAAAGTTTGATGGCAGTCGATTGTCGCCGCATTGTTTTGCTTGTTTGCCAGATGTCAACCGGTGCTATAAAATTAATCTAGCCATAAAAACACTCAGCACTAGCATCAATTCAGCCCGAGATCACACGGTTAGCCAAGGCACACTCTTTTTCGACACATTCACCATCGTCCAACCCTTGTTTGTTCTGATAAACATTGCGTAAAGTCAACTACACCGGACGGAGAAAAACGTCTGGGAAAATTCTCCTCATTTCGCGTTTTGTGCAAATTTTTGCTCTGATGATTTAATTGTTGTGCGAATTCGCTCACTTTTGCTGCCTGTTGCTTTTCTTCTTCTCGCCGGCATTCCATTGTATGGAAAATGGTTAAAGCATTTTTCCCACTCCCAGCTTCATCTAGTTTGCCTTGCTGATGAGTTCGCTTCAAGACGTTGACAGAATATGATCTCAAACATACACATAAAGAAAATGATAAGCTAACAACGATGACCTTGGGCAGTTCACGGGAAAGCGATAAAACGACAGAGTGGCTCGAGGTTTTTCGAATAAATGCTAATGGCGCTAGTTAGCAAGTCGTTAAAAGTGCAGCTGCAATGAGATGTAAGGTTAAATATTAACGGGGGTGGCATCTTCGATAGCTCAACAAAGAAAGTCGTTGACGCCGTCGTCGTCATAGAGATGATGCAACCGCTTCGGTAATTTGCTGTTACTTCCTATGTTGATGCGAAAGAAGAGTCAGGTCTTCTGCTGCATACATATGTCAATCTTTGGATATTAACTTGGTTATCTTCAAGGGTTTTGAATTGAATAACAAGGAGATTCTGAATCTGCTCTGAATCAAGATTCGAAATTGTGACCAAATTTTTGTTTTTGGGTTGCCTAATATTGTCTGTCTCTTATCAGAGACTCGGACTTTAAGTGTTACAAATGGGACATAACTAGTAAAGTCCATACAACATTTAGACAAAAAACGGGACATACCTACAAATCTCAGCTCCTGTTACTTTCAAATTATTAAAAAGGTATCTCCGGAATTTTTAAAACAGGAAGCATGTTGAAACTAACTGGCATTCCTAGCGAGTGTGGTCAGCTCGATAGGAATGGAGATAGGAAAATTTTTGGAGAGAAATTTATCTATTATTCAACAAATTTGTTATTCTGGAAAACGTGTGGAAAATTTTCATAAGATGCCAAAACAATCTTCGATATCTTGACGATTTCAACTTTCTGAAAAATATAAAATAGTATTGCCTTGCCAAATTCTGAAAAAAATGCTTGAAGATTACTTTTCTGAAAGAAAACCAAATGATTGGATTTTACTTTTTTTTATGGAGAAGTTGCCAGAAAATTTGTAAAAAGTATTTTCACTTCAAGAACATCAAAAGCTTCCTCCATTTTTTATCAAGAGGGAAACTTTGATCGGCTGGCAAAAATGTTTTCTTCCAAACCATTCCAATGCCAACATAAGTTGTCGAAAGTTTCATTATATGAAGCTTTCTGTAAAAAAAGGAATTTCTTTGAAAAAATTATAAGATGAGCAAAGATTTTCTTCGGTTGGTTGTAAAATTTTTTAGCATGATTCGGGATGGATGTCGTATTTATTTATTTTTCTGGAGAAGTTGCCAAAATATGTCAGGTGAATTTAATGCCAAGGATTTAAAAAAATACTTCAAATTTTCAATCTGGAAAGATCAAAGAGAAACTTTCTTCATCTACATCAGGTTGATACAAAACCTTCCTTGATCTCTCAAATTGTTGGTTTTCTTGTATCGTCTGGATTAACTTCCAGAAGATTACAATGAATGAAAGCAGAGGATAAACAAAAAGGTTTGAAGCAATCTTTCTGGTTGAATCAGTGAAATCTTTCAAAAGAGATGGATTCAAAATCTAACGGCGTATATTTGGTATACTTCATACAAACTGCAAAAAATTTCAGGAGAAGGTACCAGCAAAAAATATCTTTCAAAATTTTATTCATCTATCATGACAATTCTATTGAATGATTCATCCGGAAAGTTAACTGATGGTAGCCGAAACTTTGATAAAAACCCCTCAAAAATGGACATCTCGACTGGAGCTCTTAAATAAGTAATCTAAATCTTCTTGAGAAATTAAAAAGAAAGCAAACTAAAAAAAATAATCTGAAGTGGGCAAATTTCTAGAAAATTAAATCCTTAAAAATTTGGACATTTGATTTTTGACAATATTGACAAATTTAAGAAAAGAAAAGAAACTGCAAGATAATGTGTGAGAAGTATCCAATTGGATTTTTTTTCTTTTATACAGTGAAAATCATTCAAATTGTTGAAAGGATTCCTGAAAATTCCAGCAACATTGTTTTTTAAGAAAAGTGAAACTGATGAAATGCAAAATAAAAATCAAACACACAACTTGACAAAAGTTTTATTGTTTGAAATTTTCTCTAAAATAAGCAACCTGAATTTTCTTGAAAAATGAGAAAGAAAAATCCCAAAACAAAAAATTCTGGAGATTTGCCAAGATTTCTGAAAAATTTAATCCAGACAAATTGACATTTGATTTTCGACAACAATGACAAATTTGTAAGAAAAGATAAGAAATTGCCAAAAACAGTGTGAAAGTTATTCAACTGGAAATGTTTTTCTGGTTTTTCAAATGGAGAAAATCATTCAGATTGTCGACAGGATTGCTGACAATTCTAGCAAGCTTTTGTTGTAGAAAAGTGAAACTAATAAAATGCAAAATAAAAATCAAACACCCAACTCAAAGTTTCATTGTTTGAAGATTTGAAAATAAGCATTCTGAATCTTCTTGAGAAATAAGAAAGAAATTAGAATTAGAATTAGAAATTAGAAAGCCAAAAATAAAATTCTGGAGGAGTTGCCAAGATTTAAAAAACAACCGGACAAATTTTGACATTCAATTATATTGGTGCAAATTCTCAAGATAGTGCAGAAAACAAGTATTAAAAATTGTGTTAATTTTTCATTCTATTTTACAAATATCAATAAATGCTGTAATCACGAAATTCAGTAGTTACACCTGAAAAGGTGAAACTGCTCAAAAATGCAAAATAAAATCAAACACCACAACTCGACACAGGTTTTATTGTATGAAGCTTTCTCTAAAATAAGTAATTTGGAACTTGAAAACTTAGAAAGAAAAACCCAAAAAAAGTCAGGAGAAGTTGCGAAATTTTCAAGCATTAAATCCTGACAAATTTCGACATTTATTTTTGACAATATTGACAAATTTGTAAGAAAAGAAAAGTAATTGCTACTGAAAATGTGTACAAAGATTATTCATTAAAATGTTTTTAGTTTTTTGTATAGTGCAAATCGACTTCAGTGTTGACAGTTCTGACAATTCCAATAGATTTCTTTAGAAAGTGCAACTGACGAAATGCAAAATAAAAATCAAACACAGCTTGATCAAAAGTGTCATTGTTTGACTTTGATAGAAAGGAAAACCCCTAAACAAATATTTCATTCTGGAAAGTTGCCAAATTTTGAAAAAATTAAATCTGATAAATTTGACACTTTATTTTTGACAATGTTGACAACTTCTCCAGAATGAAATATTTGTTTATGGGACCTACTTCTGGTAAAGCTTCA
>JASCZW010010646.1:0-35582 GCA_034211315.2 Aedes japonicus | reverse complement strand
CGGTCAGAAAGGTGGCAGATATTTTCAAGCACATTAAACCGCCAAAGCTCGCTGAAAATATCTGGTAACGGCTGAGTCCATCTGAATCTGCGGCGAAGAGCAACGTTTACATTGCGATCCAGGAGCCGATCAACCGAGAGTTATCTGAGCAGTTGCCTGCAAAAACGTCTACTGCGACTCCCTGAAGCCACATCTGATTATTCCGTTCAATTTCGTGCGGATTTAGCATCTTGCCGTTACGGAAAAAAAGGCCGTGGAGGTGTCCTGCTGCCCGCACCAACAACGTTCAGGTGGTGCGCTGGGACGAACGAACCCTCCCAACCCGCGCAGGCTTCACCCAATCGAACAACGAATGGAGCCGTCGTCAAGCGGAACCTTCAGAAGACACAAAAAGCTGTCGCTGAGCGAGAAACAGTTCAAAGGCAAACTGGCGGTTCTGCTGGTCGAACAGAGTGGACAAAGGCAAGACCGTACCAAAATCTTACTGGCGGGTGTTAAACGAGGACCGGCAATTCGCATTTGTGGTAAAAGGGCTAGCTGAATGTTGTCCGGTATTCTGTATTACCTTGAGACTTGAAGAAAAAGGGTTGACTTATTAATAGCACGGTGGTCGACTCACACACATTGCTGTTTGATAGATTTTGATCGGAACACCCTTTAAATTACACAAATGCGCCAAACATCAGATCGTTTGAGTTGAATATGGCTGAATACGACAAAAAATTACGGAATATGATCGGCAGCCGAAACAGTGGGTCTCTCTGGTAGCGAACTCAGAAATACACTTATTAGCACCACTCGGTACATCATTTCATCACTCTCACCGCTAATGAACCTGACACATTCGACGTTTCGAATGACACAGGAAACTTAATGAATCAACCGACCAATTTGACCGACCGTGAAACTTGAAACCAGGAGCCACCGCCACCGCCTACGGACACAATGAATCATTCGTTTGGACAGTTACAATTTCTGCTTTCGAATCCACCGCAAATACAACGTTGAAACAAGTGCAATCAAAAACCAGTTCGTTTTCCGTCTTTCATTCCCGGCATAATTACGGGTTTCCGTATGTTTGGCACCGGTAGACTTCGCATTGTGAATGGTTGTTGTGCTTCTATAATAAACACGTGCAACTAAACTGCCACAGATTTGTAGAGGTTGGATATGCTCGCTAAAGGAAAGCTATGACTTTCGGACGAATGACGTTCCCGTCTGAACAACAGCAAAACAGTGCAAAAAACCTAATCAAGAATTTAGCTCCATTCAAAGAGATCCATTTGTCTTCTTCGCGTGGTCCGTAAATCGGTGTTATCGCCCTACTCACAGGTATGGTTAATTCCGTTGGAAGCAAACCTACCCACCAGCCAGCCATAATCTAGGGAGCGAAAGAGAAAAGTGAAAGGATCATCTCATTTCGCATCGAAGCTGGCGCAACTTGATTGATGCTTATGCATCCCGGCAGCGAGAAAAAAATAGCAACTTTGCGGGATTCGTTTTCCGCATACGACGGAGGCACGTCAAACCGTCATCGCCATCGTCGTGAAGACAACAAACCCTGAACGAAACAAATGATCGAGTTTGTTTATTCCAAGGCTGTACCACTCACAAATGTGCTATCCAAATGGGAGTTGAATGCATTTGACTATTATTCTGCAGTTGTTTTGATTTTTGGCGGTCAATAGCTAATGTGGTAGGAGGCGTCCAGAGGTCGATTTTGGTTTTTTGTAAACGAACTGCTCTCCAGATTGGGACGCCCGAAAATTATTTAATTACTACGTAGGGGTCCGAGCGCACAGTAGCCGAGCCAACTGAAGCCAGAGGGAGTTTCAAACACTGAATGAAGTCATTAAAAGTTTTACCCAGATGGGATTTTGTCCCTTCGTGAAAGGAAACAGTAGGAACGAGAGTGGTGGTGATGGGAGTGAGTCTATCTATTTGTGGGTGAGGTAATCAATACATTCGTGGATGGATTTTTTGTGCAGCATAGTATATGGTAGGAAGGAAAGTTGTTGCGACTTTTTAAACCGTACGAAGATGTAGCGCACGCATTTTGGAACAACTTTATTAGTTGGGATGGTCAACGCTAACAAGGTGTTCACACGTCAAGTGTACTGCAGGCATTAACAAGACCGGACGGAGCTACATCTGCACTGATGTTCACGTAGCCATCAAATTTACTCAATTTTGAGTTGTTTTTTACTCGTTTTCATCAAAAGTGGGGTCAATGAAATTTGAGTAAACATTGTTAGGATTATCAAATCGACAAATCAACAACATCCATTCGATGCAAGCCGATGTTGTTGATTTATCGATTTGATAATCTAACTGTGTTTGCTCAAATTTGGTGACTCACGCACCCGACAAAGAGAGTCAAAAACGACTTAAGTTGAGGATTAAATGGTAGCGGGCATGGTGCTTTCGATTATTTTTGAACTCAGTCCGCGATCCTGCAATCCTACACCCTCTTCATAGGCTGCTTATGAAGCGATAGTACAGGATGTCCGGAAAATATCATCCGTTACAACAAAATGTTGATAAAACTTTCTTTTATTGTTGGATTGAGAGAAATCATTATGTGTTGTTTGTTATGGCAGTATGTTTGCCAAATTACAAGTTTTGTTTGTTCATTTCAAAATGGCCGCATCGTTCTAGGAATGCCACGCCTTCAAACGTTCCGGAAGTGCTCTCCACGATGTTACGAGTTCTTCGACACGTATTTTTTCCCAAACCTTTATAGAGAGACGATTTTTAGATGTTCTAGTGATTTATGTGGTGTGCTGCAGGCTCATAACCAAGACCATACGATAAGTCATATCAGTTCAAATCAATTAAATTAAAGGAGTATATTCGATAAAAATAACACACTAAGCCTGCATATCAAATTCGACGGCTGATTATCGGATTTTCTTGAAATTTTCAGGGAATAACGAAGAACTACTAATGAGTTTTGATTTACAACTTGTTGTTTATTGTTCGTCTTTGTCCGAATCCCGCACTGCCATCTTTTCCTCCACCCATCAAATTTTGTATTCGGTTTCAGTGTTTTGTTATTTTTACCACAATTTTCTTCAATTCTAGCTCTCTGTTTTTCTGGTTTGGGATGTTGCAGTTCCGTTTTCGCCAATTGCCAAATTTTTCAATTGGACAAAGTTCGATGCAATTTGGTGGGTTCATGTTCTTTTGGCACAAAATTGACTCCGTTAGCTCGTTGCGCTCCAATACATTTCGAGCGCGAAACAGCGGATTGCTCTAGATCAGCCCGAACAGAGTTGATCACTTTGTAGCTGTAATGGTGAATGGCAAGAGACGCTTAGGGCACTCTTCAGTATAAATCGCACCGTTGAATGTTCCAGCGTTCGGAGCGTTCATTTCACCACTTCCGCAAATCGCCTGCCAGATCAGCGACTTCTTTGAAAATTTCGATAGTTTCTTCTTTTGAACATCCTCCGGAACATCAAACTTTGACTTGGCAACGAAATATTCTTCACCGGGAAGTTGACTGAAGTCGGCCTTGACGTATGTTTCGTGATCCGTCACGATGCTACGATTTGGTGAGCAACTTCGTGTAATACCGCTGTTTCAGGGCGCGGGTTTTCGCAGTGATGTTTTTTTTTCGTTCCGGGTTTAGGCTGTTTTCACGCTGTCAACGTGTAACTCTTTACTCTTCGTGGTTTCTGTACAAAATCGACTGACACCTTGGACTTTTTTAGCGACATCTCAATTGACGTGTTTTGACGGTTCTTGAATTGTTGCATCACTTTCTTGTAGCCATTTTACTGTTTGTGGGCCCCTTTTCGTCCCCTCCCTTCCTCCTTTGCAGACATCGAGCCTTTCCCAGAGAGTTCTTATGCAGGGCAGTTGTGTTTTTGTTCAAAACTTTGGCATCTTTGACGTGAGACACCCTGATTTTGATGAATTTTTCAAAATTTTCTACGGACTTGGTAATTTATTGTTTCGACCTTATTTCTGAGATACTGAATGTATAACTATGAAGGCTGTCGCAGATGTAAATAATACACTGTGAGCTGAATCTACTCAATTTCTGAGTTTTTATATGATTCTGAGATTGCAAGAGAAGATTTTCTGGCATGCCCATTTTATCGAATACACACATACACATATGTAAATATATATAAAACATGAATTTCTGTCTCTGTCTTCATCTTATTTGGACTGTCCTGTTGGTGTCTGTTAGTGTAATAATATATGCAGGAACATTTTTGAGCCTAGAAGGTTCTTGGTGGTTCAAAATTCCCTTCTATACAATGAAACACAAATTTCTGCATTACTCTCGAGCTAATGGAATGCTGTTTGTGGGAATTTTGACATAAAATTTTCATTGTTAGTTTGGGAGCCCCTTTTTCTTTCCCAGGCAGTGGGCTTATACAAAGCACACATTTCTGCATAACTACGAGAGCAATCAAGCAAATAAGACAGAAATTGCTCTGAGACTTTTTTTGAGACAGAGAGACATGTAACACCCAGGATAGTTGGGCTAATGCTGCTGCCCGGCTTGAGGCTTCCATACAGTGGAACTTCATTCTGTATAGCCTCCAAAGAAAAGAAGACCAAGCAAATGGAACAGAAATTGCTTTTTTGGGGTGCGTCAGAGAGAGCCAAAGAAAGGATGCTGGGCAGTTAGGACCCGTCTACCTCCATTTTCTGTAAAAGAGGGCTCTATGCAAATGACATAAATTTATGCATAACTCAGAAAAGAACCACTGAATGGAACGGAAATTTATGCGTATGAATATGATTTTTCAGAGAGAGCAAGAAAGTATTTCTGTGGTTCTTTGATACCTCACTACAAGAGCTCTCATTGATAAACTTCATTTCAATAATATAAAATTATCTAGGTAAGCAAACTACTGAAATATCTATTTCTCGGTTAGAAACCTGTTCTGATAGAATTTTGAGCCTACTTAAAATCAAAAACACTAATTCCAAAACTAACCATAAACTTACCGGGTTCTATTGAATGTTCGTTCATGTAGTTGCATGTAGTAATTTATTATTTTGTTTGAGTTCTATGATTTTAAGTAATTCTTGAAATTATATGATAATTGTTGTGTAATGCCAAGAAGTGCAAGAGTATTTTGCGATAAAACGCACAGTGCAGCATGTCACCAACTTAAGCAGATTTTCTAAAATAATGATAAAACCTTCATTGAAAAAATCTCTGACTAATGCTGCAGATCTGTGAACCAGGAAATGCCTGCTACCCGTCAAGTGGTATGATTGGTAGTAGCCCCTGTCTAACAAACATATCGTTGTCGAAACACATCATGTCGGTAAAAAAACAGTACGCGACTTGGTAAATGTCGCCCTTCCCCAGCAGGCGTGCAGTTCGACCGTTGAACATGGCGTCAAAAAGGAAATCCGTTCCCCGCGGGTGCCCATTTAACTGGGCGCGTGAGCTTTCTTCATGCCACGTCGCTCGACGCTTTCGTAGTCACAACTTCTGCCGTACCACTTGTCGCGCACGGTGTCAAATTCACAACTCTGTTTGCATTTGGCTTCTGAGCGCCGTTGTCGTTGGCCAGCGGCAGTGGAGGTGTGCTCGCGCGGACAGCGGAAGTAGAAAATATCCGCAAGATGAGCGTCTCCGGCCGCTTTCATCGACGCTTGAGAAATCGGGGACGACGATGCTTATCGGATGGAAATCATGTTCTAATCTCACTCCGGCCATTAATTAGCCATGACCTGGATGTGCGGGACCAACGCGGTAGCTGGGTTCGGCACGATGTGGTTAACTGGTAACTGGCGGCAACCAGCTCTTTCGCATCCAATTCGCAGCTAATCACCTGACATGGCAGGTTTGAATTTCCAACCGGCAGCACCTGAGGCAAAGGCGGTAATTGGCAGGATTGGTATGCATGCATGCAACGCCTGCCCTCGCACGTTCTCCCGCAGAGAGGTGATGCAATCGCAGGTGTCTTTGAAGATCCACCAAAGGCGGACGGCCGGACGAATATTTTCACGCGAGGAAGCCCACCGAAATGCCGGCTGGAGTGGCGAGCGTCGCGCTTC
The DNA here is from genome assembly GCA_034211315.2 of Aedes japonicus. NCBI lineage: Eukaryota > Metazoa > Arthropoda > Insecta > Diptera > Culicidae > Aedes > Aedes japonicus. The sequence continues at coordinate 29,546 of JASCZW010010646.1, read as the reverse complement.
GAAAGAAGAGGTTCCGTGGCTCAATCTGTTTCCCTGCTCGTCGAAAGAGTTCAGCGTCGTCGCAGTGCCGTTGCTGGAGACGCTGCGATGTTGCATTTTTTGTTCAGGTGACACAGGAAGATTTTGGCGTTATCTTTACGTCAGCAGATTTTTTCTACGAGGAAGTCTTAGAATGATTTGTTATACAAACGTTCTCATACCTTAAAGTAACCTTCACCAATAAAATCGTCGAGAAGCCTGCTTCACTTTTCAATCAATCTAAGTTGCAAACCGCAATATATGTACCGAGCACAATGTTGGCAGCATCAATCGACACCGAGGCGGAACAGGTACTCATGAAAATGAGACGGCCAGGTAATCATCAGGGTTAAAATGCTCGCTAACGTTCGTTTTGATTTCGCACCACACCGTCGTCAACTGTTACAGCCCATACTGCCGCAAGCTCTTCGATAATGGAGTTATAATAATTATCATTGCCATGTCGCCGACGCGTCCTAGCGGACTCACTTCCTAGCGGTAGCGTGGACCCACCGCAGAAATACGGTCCTCGCTGCCAGTTAGAGACCCAAATAAGCTGCGCACCCGTCGTCATTCGATGAACTCACATTGTGCCCGTAGTGTAAAGCATAACATCGCTGCACCTTGAGATGGTCTGTGCGTTTCTGACCGAAAGCCATCTGACTCGGGCAGGTTTCGCTGAGACCGGTTCGTCAGCGCATAACTGCACTGGTCAGTGTTTGGCGACCACGGGCGATGGATTACATATATTGACCAAGGGCGCGATGTAATTTCCAGTTGCCTCGGAGGTCACCACTCGAGGAAGCCCGCGCGTTTGAACACGCTACAGTTATGGTAACGACGATAGTTGATTTTCGAGTGTTGGTAGAACGATTAGGATGAACCTTCTTCGAGCTTAGGAATTGGAATCCAATGGAAACAAATTATCATCAACCGCACATGAATTAAGTCTCATTTTTGAGCTAACAAGTCCATCCGGTCTATTAGTTCGAGATCGTCGTGCCTAGATATGGTAAGTTCGAAAGGCCGCTTGTTTGCGCTGGTCTGAAACTGCTTGTCGGCGTCGTCAATGTCGTTCAGAAAATTCCGACGATTCGACCGGCGGCCAGGAAAAACAACATGGTTGTTGGTCAGTCGGTCAGGAACCTTGCCACCAGGGAGAGGGTTAGAATTGGTAGCTGCCGTTTTTCCTCCACGGATTGTGGATGATTTGAGTCGTCGTTTAAACATGTGAGCAAATACCAGGGGACGGCGTCTTGAAAATTTGATTCTTGTGCTGTTCTTGGCATTCTTACATTGTTTAGCATTCAATTTATATGGGATTTCTGTTAAAACCTTATTAACAGTGCTCAAATTTGAGTTAATGTGTCTTAAAAGAAGACAAGGTTAAGCTAACTCAGTTGTTGACGAAATTGGGGTTCCGACTTAAAAAAAACATGTTATTTTTTTTCATCTGCATCGATGATTGGGTGTTCTTCCTAGCACGAAAAATATGTTTTCAAGAATCTCAACTACTTTTTCTCGAATTTTAAACAAGAGACAAATCTAATCATTTTTATTTCTCACAAACGTGACATGGTTTCACAAAGTGACATTTATTTTCAGTAACAGGGGCTCCCATTGTGACATAAATGTCAACTTATGCGTGCTGAGAAATCTTTGCTTCGTTGGCTTAGGTAGTCTGTTTTTTGTAGCGTGTTTCATGGTGAGGCAGGATGGGTGTTTGTCTTTCAATCAAAAATTTTTCATGATGTTTTGAAATCCGTTTCTTCAATAGTTACGCTTTTCAAAACTAAAAAATTTATTAACTGCCGGTATATTATTATATTTGCTATCGAACAATGTTATAATCCACATACCCCTATAATACCCTATTGAAGTTTTTCGAGTGAAATCAAGAAGCACAAAATTGAAAGATGTTTGATGGATGCCAATATCAGATATAGACAGAACGTTGTAATAATGGGAGCTGGATGCATCAATGGTGCGCAGTTAGAATACAGCATAGGAGAAACTCATCCATAGAGGTAAGTTTTGGAAGACGGCGCAAAAAGTGACAAGGATTCTGTCCAGATTAGAATCCGGAATCACTTATTGTGTTGCAGCGACACGGAAAGTGACCGCTGCGAGAATTCTTTTACCGCGATTTGTTGACCTAGGCGCCCGCTTACTGTGGTATAAATTTCACGGTGAGTCAAAAGTTAAACCAGATGGAAGCCCAGAGGTAAGAAAAATCTGCACACCCACGTTGATAATCCAACGTGGTGCCGCAACAAAATCGCAAAGCTTGTTGAAAATCGCCGCATATCAACCGCACGTAATGATGGGCTCAAACGTGTCAGGGAGCAGGCGCGTAGCACTCGGGTGCCTCAAGTGACGCGTTGTAGTGCTGGAACGCTATGACTCAAAGGCTGAGTCAGAGGTGGTGAGAGACCGTCGAGAGCAAACCCTGGACCTATCAAATAATGAAATCGCGCAAAAATACGCTGCTGCTCGCAGTGCCGAGACAGAAGAATTCGTTTGCTGGCAGAGATGCTAGTGCGCATCGAGGCCGTATGCAAGCAACCAGAACGGTGAAGCAAAGTTTCGTCACCGAAAACTCGAGCTCGGAAATTTTACCAGCAGGTTTTGACGAATTATCGAGGATGCCTGCTCATCGACGATGAAACCTACGTCAAAGTGGATTTTGGATCAGCTTCTGGCTAAAAAATGCTACATGGCGACGGCACGAGGAGATGTTCCTTGCGAAGTTTAAGTTTGCTTTTATGGACAAATTTTGCCTAACAAACCTGAGTGATTTGGCAAGGGATTTGTGCCGCGACCAGGCAAAGACCAGAAGTTGTTCGTGACGAATAGGTTACGATGGACTCGAAGCTGTACAAGGAAGAATGCCTCAAAAATCACGTACTACCTTCCATTTAAGCCCATAAAGGTCCCGTGAATTTTATACCAGATTTAGAGAGTTGCTACTACAGCCGGAAGTCATCCAGTGGTAAATCAATAGTAACGTAGATTTCATCGATAAAAACATAAATCCACCCAACTGTCCACTGTTCTGGCCCATCGAGAGATTTTGGGCAGTAATGAAGCGAAAGCTTATGAATAGTGAAAAAACGGCTCGAGACGTGACTCAGATGACCAAAATGTTGAAAAAATGTTCCACGGAAGCCAGGAAGTTGACTCCGAGGTGAGCAGCGTTGATGGGAGAATAAAGTGCACATAGATTGCATAAGAAACGAAGAGATATAAATTGTATTGATATCTTTTCCCAAAAGTACAGTGATTTACCTTTGTTTGGTGCATTAATTTGCCAGCGTCAACTATTACCGAGATACAGATGATTTTATTATTCAGAGTTTCTAAATGGACATAGTTTTATATAACGACGGTGCCGAATCGAATGACCGTCCTTAGTTGAAGCTTTTGCAGGTCTGTCACTTTTTTAAAAGTAAGATTCCATGGATGGGAATGACACATGAGCGCAGTATTATTTTTGATATTTAGGATTACGGGATTTAATGTTAGCTTAGCCCCTTCATACGACCTATTTTTCAGTCATACTCCATGATCAACAAACTCACGAAGACATTTACAGAACTTTACCTTCACTTTATTGTGATTTAATTTAGTGAAATTGGCAATTTCCCTATCTTTATAGCCGCCATGGTTTCGATAATTCAGCCAACAAATTTTCACCATGATCTTCAAATGTGATTAATACACCTAAATTTGATGGACATTCATTATAATACACTCTAGATCTGTAGCATAGAGTCACAAGATCCAAGTTAGTTTACTAATGAAAAAAATAATAAAGATTTTGAAAGAAAAATAAAAGCCCAATTTTATGGATGAAGTATACTTTATGTTCCTTCTTTGCCTATTTTATTCATTAAATAATGCAAACTTGGAACTGGTGAGTTTGCAATAAGGCATTTGCACTATGAGGCTGTACTATATATTGAAAAAATATAAATATGCATCAACCTGGATTCGAACCTTGAACGTTGAGGTTATGGGTCCAGTGACATGCCCACTAGTATATATTATCACTTGTAGTCAGGCATGTTAAAAGGCGAGTGAAACAAAATTCATAAGTTGAACTTTATAAAATTCTTAAGTTTATTTGCCTGAGTGTTTAATCCAGACAGGGTGCAGACAAATAAAAAACATTTCAATGACAATATGGCATACATCAACAATATGTGTTTTGATGTTGAGGTTGTATGGTGGAAACGAGATTAAACTATTTGATACACAGATAAAATTATTTTGTTATTTTCAATCTATTATCATGCACATAAAAAGACACGATTCAAATAACTTCAAAAATCACATCGAGACTTTAAACTTACACGACTTAAGAAAATTTACTCAGTCGACTTGCGAGGATTTACTCAGTTGAATTTTACATGACCTTGCATCGTTGATTATTACATAAAAAAAATGATTTTTTTCACGTGAGAGCGGAGTATACAATGATCGAGAGAGAGAGAAAGAGAGAGAAAGAGAGAGAAAGAGAGAGAAAGATAAGAGAGAGAGAGAGAGATATTATTGGCTTATTGATTACCCAAACCAAGAGATCATGGCACGATGGCGTCATCAGTGCAGTTTTGACAGTTGAGGGAGGTTATTTACGTAGACTTAGAATATATTCGGTAAGATCGCTTTGAGATTTTTTGTTCTAAATTTATTACGATAGAAATAAAATTGCAGGCAAACAGACACCAATGCGTATTTTTGCATCATTTCCTGAATCTAATCGTACAGAATCCTCAAAAAGTAAATTGAAATTTTCGACTGAGCGGTTCAAATTCTAACACCTTGTAAACAAGCTCCTGAACTGTCAAAAAAGTGAGGTTAATTAATTCGGTGCAATGATCTATAACTTGTTGAGAAGATTCAGGTTGCTGCGATGGGTGAATCCGGATTAGTATCAGTGAACAGATCAAAAACACAATGGATTAAATAAAGTAAATAAACAGCAATAAACTCTACTTCACACGGTTTGGAAGTTGTTACTTCATATGTTTACTTTTTACTATTCAACAACTAGTATTTACTGTGTACTATTCCACAAGTAACCCACGAGTAAACTGCTTTAGATGTTTTCATAATGTTCTCTTTTGTCCCCCGCTCTTGAACGCCGAATAACAGCTAAACGAGAAGAGCAGCACGGAAGCTGTTTTGAAAACAAAATCGATGTAAGAACGTTTATATTAACACGAACATTTAAATTCATATGAATATGCAATTAAAAACGTGTTCAGTGCAGTGATGTCCAAATCTTCAATGTGGTGAAGAGAGATTTTAATTTTTCCACACACTCTTCCTAGCTCAACGAGAGGTTTCCCCTCTTGTTTATATTCTCCCCCGTGTTTGTATGTGGGTAGCGCAAGTGAGTAGAAATAATGGTTTTTATTCACACTACACTAGATCGCTCTAGAGTGAGAAGAAGAGCTCTCAAATTCACAGAAGCGAATGCAAATAAATTCTCTAATGCTTGCGCCCTACTGAGCTCACTGGCGAGTACTCTTCTGCTAATATATAGCAGTGATTGCAAATTCGCTTTGAAGCTACATAACAGAGGAAGAAAGACGAATGTTTCATCCCGCTTCCTTTTTTCGAGCATCTTCTACAACTCCGACGACGTTTTCACTATCAATCGCACCAGCGAATCACAGAAACAGCACTGGCGCGACCTCGCACAAGTTTACGCGGCAGCGATCGCAGACGAGAGCTCATGAGAGCGGTCGTTTAAAAAAGAGAGTGATTCACTCACTCCAAGCCATTCCATCACACACGGCCAGCCATCTCAACTCAGTTTTGAGTCGTTTTTGACTCACTTCGTCAAAAAAGAGTCACTCAAATTTGAGTAAATGTAAACATCGACTCAACTCAGATGAATGTTTTTGATTTGTCGACTTGTCAATGCCAGTAATATTTACTCAAATTTGAGTGACTCCACTTTTGAAGAAGTGAGTCAAAAACGACTCAAAACTGAGTTGAAACGGCTGGCCGTGAAGCCATTCTATCACAAACCTGTATTATATATATTAAAGTTTTATTACACATAAAACGTAATTTATTTTAACAAGCGCGTAAAATTTCCTCGTTTAATTCCAAGCCAAAAGAGGCGTAAACAACGGAATTGTTTGCAATTTTTCATGCGCCATCCAACAATGTTTGTAATCTTTCATACAACAGGCTGGATTCAGGCGTTATCTGGCTAATGTTAACATGAAATATCTCATTATTTTCTGCCAAATCTAGCGTTCTCTTTATGTGCATTAGATAACGCAGAAAATTCAATGTTTCTTTTTATCTGTGTATGATTGTGCGATTGTGCGTTCGCCCACGAAAAGTTGCTGAACAGAAGTCCCAAATCAGCCTGACCATTTCAAGAAAGGATGGATGAAAATAAAATCAATTTCGTTCTGGTTTTCTTGTTGCTACCTTTTCGGAGGACTTCCCATCTCCTCCCATTTTATTCCCACTAACTTTGAGACGGCCGCGAAAAATCGGTGAAATTATTTTTATGATCATTGATGTGTATTGAAAAATTAAAAAATTGGTTGATTAAAGTTACACTTTTGATTGTTATTTTTTGTATTCTCCCCCGCGCGGCAGTAACGATCTTCGCTGAAGTTTTCAGAAGCAGATAATTTCTCATCTCCTAGCGCTTCGCATGGAGATGAGAAATTATCTGCTTCTGAAAACTTGATTAAAGTTAATTCGATTGCGTCTGTACAAATGATTGAACTTGTTAAAAAACATAAATGATTTTACGCGCTTTTTGTGTTTCCATGGATAGAAGAAAAACGATAAAATATATCAAAACCATGCAAATTTGCATAGATTTTTGTATAATTTATTATTGAGCAAAAATGACCACACTCCCTGTTAGCCGGTCTGACAGAAGTTGGTCGCAACTTTGGGTAAGCCGTCGAAAAGAAATATGTTGGCATATTAACTCTATGGTTGCCTCATTGTTCAGTTCCTTTTCGGTTTTCTCCATGAAATCGGGATAGATCCTCCGCTCGATGTTCACCCGTAAATTTTCAATATGGGCAACGTTGGGGCACGTGTTGGCGTTCTTAGAGGCGACTTCAAAAGATCCATCTCCGCTACACGTCCCGAGACTGAATAGATCACGCCGTCTTTCGGGTGGTGTTTCTTAATTAAGGCTACAACTTCCGGTAAGTCACTCCGCGCTGTTCACCTCCCCGTTGACCGCAAGTCACGAAAAAAGAAAAGCTTCTTTGACATCCTCTTCTCACTGATTGCCATCCAAAAGAGGATCTTTCTACGGAAAGCATAGTTTAGATATGTTCTTTACATCGATGCTCACCTGCTTAATGGGAGACGTAAAATAACCGATCCCCTGTCAGCCATTGCCTCGTACGAGATCCTCGCGCGACAAGACTAGCTTTGTCAAAGGGCCTTTGTGGTTTTAGAAAATCAAAACATTTTAGCTCAAGATCCGCTGGTCCAGACGCCCATCTTCCACTTATGAGGCAAAGGTAGTATGTATACACTGAAAGTATTTTTTTCGTAAATGCGCTGACGACCGTTTTGTAAACACCGTTTTATAACACATCTCTCATACATTGTAACATTGTTAACAACATTCGTACTGCTTGTCATCTGCAAAATTTAGTAAATGAATTTCGTGGGTGCCAAAAAACTGTTCTTTTTCCCCATCGTTCTCGAACATGTTGGTATTGCTGCTGTGGTGGAAACAATCATTTGTTTACATTGAAATAACCCTAGAGGGTTTGAGCTGTTTAGTGGAATACCTGTAACTAGAAATTCAGAAGAAAAATTAGTATCTTCCACTTAACTCCAACCACCTAGCTACGACAGATATGCGTATTTCGTTACATGTGCAGACTTCTTCAGTGTCTCGTACTAAGTCGAGTTATTAGTAAGAGACACTGAAGAAGTCTGCACATTGTAGACGAAATACGCGTATCTGTCGAAGATAAGCAAAGGTAGTTGGAATTAAATGGAAGATACTAATTTTTCTTCTAATTTCTAGTTATTGAAATAACATTAATAGCGCCTCACGCTTCGAGTTAAAATTATAAGTTCGTCTCAATTTCAAGTTGAACAGTGAATTAGGTCCGAAGTAACATTGAGAGATTCTGTTCGTCAACTTTCTCTTCTGTTAATAGTTTGTCTATAAACCAGTTGCTGATGTTTTCGAATCATTGCATCATTAATTACACTGTGTGTTGAAAATACTTGAACATGTTTTTCTATAGTCGACGGAGAGAGTCTCCCGATGTTACTTAAGACCCAATGCATAGTTCAGCTTAATTTATCTCTCTAAGAAGGATCACCACAGCCTGATAGATGACCTATGAATGTAGTAGCAATTCTTCCCAATCAAGATGAAACCTCCCCAAGGTTGCGCTTTTTGTCAAGGCAGAACTCCTAAACATGCATGCCTTATAAACTCGTTAGTGGAAGGTTAATCTGATTCGTTAGATAGCCATTTGTTTTACCGATAATTGTTGCATTTCTGGGACCTCTGGCCACAAAATTCGGTTGAATTGGTCGTCCGGTAGCTAACCTTTTAGCCAAGTGCGATAGCTGGCCAGCAACTTGACCAGAACTTCCTTTTCGCTGTTCGGGTTGGACGGCGAGTCGTGTCACAAAAAGCGCTGCCGGAGCAGATTTGGCTTAATGCAGATTCTTCGTCTGCTAGTACAGCCGCTGGGACTTAATTCAATGTTGCCCTCGATCAGATTGGTGGTGAAAATAATTTCACCACTTTAGAGAGATGCCAAAACGCATCAAATTTGTTCCGCATGGTTCCCAACAAATATCAATGCTGAATAACTGTTTATTTGAACAAATTTGGAGAAGCTGTTAAGTTTATTTCTTCTAGAAAGCTCAATAACTATCCAAATTTGTTTGAACAAGCTGTTCTTTAACACTGATATTTGTTAGGTTATATTCACCATAAAAGGTGAAGCAAATTCGAGCTCTCAATAATTTGTAATAAAATAAGGAGTGCATACAAAAATAAGTTATAAACTAATTTCATTGCTTACAAAGGAAACAATAGGGTTCGGTCTGACAATAAAGGTCCATTCTAGATACAATTTCAGTTAAGAAACACGCAAACTTAATCTGATTTTCTTTGCCCTTTAGAGTTGGGTAATCTTATTTCTTGAAGGGAAGATACTGCTAGGCAACATTTTATTTAAATCATACAAAAAGCCTTTCTCCAATATTTTTCCTGGCTTTACTCACTTCTGCTGTGAGTTTCATTAATCTGATTGCTAGGGATCTTATTGTTTGTCCTGTATATCGAAACCTTATTGCATTGTTTACAGCTGGTTTTGTATCGTGCAGCTACAAGGCAACGCTATGTTGAAGGAGGTTGGGATCGCTTCCGAGTCTTATCTAGGGACACATTCATACTAATGCCACACATTCATACTAATACAAGCTGAAATTTAGTTTCATGGAACTTGTTTTTGCTGAATAACAAGATACTTCACGGGCAGACAGTTTTTTTTAAAGTGTCATGAACATTTAAAGCAACTTGAATGTTCAAGAAAGATGTCTCGTTGGTATTTAGCTTAACCTTCAAGTTCATATTTTGTTAGTTGAGAGTATGCTTTCAACTTAAAAAAATCGCTAACACAAAGTTCAATCTAACCGTACTTTTAATCAGCGCAAAAGTTTCGATAAATCTATGTTGAACTCCTACTGGTTGAAGTACACGTAAAGTCCTGAGTAACACTTTTGAAATGTAACAAAGATTTTTTACATTTGAAAAATGATCTTGGTGTTGTACTCCAAGTTTGACGAGATACAAGACGAGATACAATGACTTATTTTATAACCTAAAAAAAAATTCTAGCTAAATGAGATGCGGAAAATTAGGGTGTACCTCAACAAGGTAAACTTAATTAGTTTGGCGGTTCAGATTGAGTTCTATATGAACTAATAAGAGACCTTTAGGTTCAGATAAGATTACTGGGAGTCGGGGGCGACCCCGGCGTAATGGATAGCATCCATACCTCTTACGCCAAAGTCACGAGTTCAAATCTCCAGAAAAGTAACGGAAATACCCAAAATGTATTTTAGTGACTACGAGTGGAGATGAACCTGCTCAGGGCAAAAAGTCTCGATTATCAAGCGAATCAAAAAAAAAATCAGGTTATAGAAAACAAAAGAGTACATAATGCATGGAATGAACACTTCGAGAATAAAATCATAGCTGAAAACCTCGTTCATATGGCTCAGTGGTATGTATCCCGGTTTGCAAAAGGAAGACAAGAGTTGGAGACTAGGTAAATATGTACATATGAAAAATTGAATTTACTTAACTCATCAAACTCAATCATCGTTTCACAACAAAGCACTGTAAAAATAAATTTGCGGCAGGATTAGAGAATGACAAAAATGGGGAATATAAATGTCTTGGTTTTGTTGATGGTTTTTTGAGCTACTTTTTGAGCTGAATAGTATTCTCTACAACCTCTTCAACGAACCCTTTGTAAACCCTTTGTCAACTTCTTTAGAAGTTGATAAGAATGCTTCTAAAAGCTCAAACATTGAATGCGAACTAGAAAGTTCAGTTAGCTAATTAAAACGTAAGCTAAATAGAATTGTCCTCATAGTCCTTCGATTTGCTGGTTAAGTCAAAAAACGCTCTTCTATCAGAACTTGTGGTTGCTGAGTTCCCATTCTTCTTATAGAATGCCTGCAAAGGCAGAAAAATCATTTTTCGAACAGTCTACGAAACTTTGTAACCAACCTCAATACAAAATGACACGATGGACGATGATTGCATCTCCCAGTGAGTCGGACTCCTTTCCACTTCAAAAGCGCCGCCTCTGTGCTGCAACATGTTCGAATACAACCTACAGTCACCAACAGGTATCAGTTTACTGCCCATCCGGTAAGGTAGTAAGTAATCCAATCTTAAACCACCATCATCGCCTGCCCGAACCATTCCAATCCATCCCGGAGGCCATTGGCACAGTTTCTCTTTTACGACGACGACGACCACGAAGACAACAACTCTCTTTCACATTTTATCAACGATCCCCACTTGACAGAAGATCACGCATTCGCGGTAGCTGGCGACACGTATTTGGACAAGTGTGTACAATCATTTCTGCTAGTACACTGTGCGGTGATCCGCTGAACACTTGTTTTACCGTTGAACGACCTCAAATCTGCAATCATGCAGGATCCTCTTGGCAAACAAAACTCCCCGCTGCAAGTCACCGCGGATGAGATTGTTCATTAACACCCATTCGAATGTCCCAGATTTCTACCGCACAAGTCAATTTTACCGTGTTTGCCACCACAACCCACGGGGATATGCAAATTGGGATATGCGCTTTACTCGGCACGCCGCGACTATTGAAGTTGGTCACGTCTCACTCGGCCACTTGAGAAATTTTAAAACCACGAGAATTGACAAAGCCATTCGGGTGGCGTCGTTTTCTAAAATTTGACATTTTATGAGTAGGACGTGACGGTTGCTAGGATGAAAGTCGGCTGAATCAAGATGGGATATTACCTGCAATGTTCAGTCATATTGCTTGAGATACCTCTGTACAATTAAAATTGAAAAAAGCCGAAAACCCTTGAAATCGAACGACGTAGATTCTGTCCATTACCTGGGGCACTTTCACAAGCAATTTAATTTAATGAGGGTTCTCTGTTCAGTTTCACCGAATTCCGAACGCAGATACGATCCGAAAGGTGCGCAAGCCACAACAACAACAACAAAAATGAGCTGGCAAGGATGTCCTTCAATGGTGAGAAATGTTGGAGTCTCCATCGGATCAGAAGTTGCCACAATGTGCGTCGGCACGACTTGAATCAATCGATGGATGGAAAGATCGTGCATTCTGCCGGCCTCCCAAGCCCCTTGCGACCAAAAAAACAAAAACAAAAAACATTCTTACCTTGCAAAGGAAACGAGTGACAGGTCCGAAACGGAAAGGTAGGTAAGCCACTTTTAGCGTTCAAATAATAGTCATGGACTGCTGCGAACGAACATGAAGTCAGATGCAGCTACAACGTGAACAGAAAGCCTAAATCCCGGCAGGTCGCGTGAGTTTTCATCCAAACCACATTGCGACACATTCGATGAACAGGTTTTTTTGTGAGCAACAAACACTTCACGCCAAGCTGGTGGGATGCGCGTAGGTAAACTGCCGAGAATAGGCCAGCCGTAGTTTCGTTTTCAACCTGATTTCATACCCGTCGATCATAATGTCAGACCAAACCAGACCAGTCCGCCTTGGCTCTAGTTGTTTGATCTGAAGAATTAGCTGTGCGCCGAATTTGGAATAATTGATTATTATAAACAAAACGAAAAAAAAATCCATTATTTTCTTGGATTGAACGAGTGCCAGCTGTAGTTCATCTCGATTGATCATAATCACGAAAAACGCTCAACTCTCCGAAGCGACCTTGCAGCTCTACTGCGCCACACACATCTGGTGGCATGAGCTCTCGGCTCAATACTGTGGAAAAAGGCATGGACAATGAATAGCGATAATTAATGACAATTTTTATTGTTTTACCACTGTTTGTTTTCAGTTTTCTTGGTTAACGAAGGCAGTTGAATCTAACAAAAACTGTCTGACAATAGCAATGCCATGCCGATCGGTTCTAGGCAACTGCTTTTCGCACCTCAGTTGATGGATGATGGGTTAAAATTAATTGCTCCCACCAGCTTTTGGAGTATTAGTTGGTTGGTGATTCGAATAGTTTCCAGGATGTAATTAAAACTTAATTTAGAACACTGGTAACTCTTTTGAGGTGGAGCGGGGTTCGTTATTGCTGTATCAACGGAGAATCTTTTCGGAACAAAAACTCCGAGAGAACGTTTCATACCTAGATGTTCGCATCCAGACAGCATCGAATAAATTACGTAATTGAAACCGATGCGCATCGGCAAGTCACGCAGGAATGCTTCTGCGGTGATTAAATATGGAATGTGAATGGAAGAAACGTGGTCTGGAATAGTTCAGGTTGGCTCGCTGATGAAGTGAATAGCAATAGGTGATAGAGAACACAACCTGTAATTAGTAATTAACATTCAAGAAGTTTTATGTTGATGGGGCTGTTCATAAAACACGTAGACAATTCCGAGGGGAGAGGTTCGTTAAAATCTTCGTTTGTTCATATGGGGGACGGGGAGTCTTACCAAAAGTCTACGGATATTCATACACTTCGACGTTATGCATGTGGATTAATACAATACACTGAAAGTTAATTTTAGTTTATATTACAAAATCGAAAGTAATACTCACTAATCCATTCGTTGTTTTCAGCAACGAAACTGATTTGTTCTTTTTATGAAGATACATTCGTAATTAATTGCACGCGCAACTGTCAAAAGCACGAAGCTTTTGTTGACACAGAAAGAACATTCGTAAATTGTACGGAAACAATGCAAAGAGCTACGAATATTTGGTCACAAATTAAAAAGAAACGTCTCTCTGGTGGTTGCATGAAGGACTGACAGATCTACTTTATCGACTCAAAATGTAATCGACAAAAAAAGCGCAAGCACGTGGAATTTTCCAGCGTCTTTTTTTTATTGTTTCAGACATAGGGTTCGAACCTGAATATTTGGAAAGTGCCGATTCTAAATCCGTGGTTGATTACACTAGGTCACGCTGACTTGTGAGAACAATATGATTATTGAGCATGAAGTTATAGCTCACCTCAGAGCTTTGATTTTTATTTTTGGATAGATAAATTATTTCCGCCCATACCAGCAGAAACACCATCGTGCATGAGTGCGGTATAAAAGAGAAGCAACGATTGGCTTGTCATCACGAAATTCATTTCGTGCATTTTACAAAAAGGTGTAATGATAGCATTTTACCCGATAAAAAGCATTATGAATGTTTCATACAATATACGAAACATTTGTTCTATGTACAAAATCCATGTTTACGAAACGCGTGAAAGCTGCTTTACGAAAATAAATTTTCAGTGTAATTAAGACCTAGCGAATTATCCGTGCGCCCCGAGCATTTCCAGAATCCATGGCTGAGTCAAATATGCTCGAGCCCTCATACACAGAACGGAAGTTTATCTTGAACGACAAATAATGATTAAGTTTGAGTGCAATTAGTCGCGAAATCTTGCGGTTGAGGTCACACATGTTACACGGAAACTAATTTAATCTACTCCAAGCTTAAACAACATTTTTAGACCTGCTAGTATAAGATAGCAAGGTTCTTACATGAAGGATTATTCCTCGTAGAACGAATATATAAGTATAAATAAATAGATATTACTAATGATTTGATCTAAAATTGACTTCTCTGAATTTTCTATTGTGTGAATAAGAAATTGGATGTGTACGTACATCGATATTTCCATACCATATATATCATACCCTATCACCTCACACTTAAACATTTGAAGAAGTCTATATTCAGACTTTAATACTTCGTTTAAATTAACAAACCCCTGTTTTTTTATCAACAGCTATCAATGTTGAAAATAAAAAGCAATATGATATAACACGTACAGTGACCGGCGAAAAAAAAGATCCATCGAGCCGTATACTAATCATGCATAGATATCTTTACAACTTCGTATCAATAGCAACTTTCTTACCCGTACTGTACATATTTGGGTATCATTCATGAGGCTTTGCGTAAAATTTTGAATATACATATTCATTTCAGCCAACTGCATGTGAAAAATAAAATAAGCTTGTGTTTACGGTATGTCAATAAAAAAGATCCACTAGGAAAAAAAAATACTTTCCGTGTACATCCACTTGGCCTACCCCTTGTTGATCATGCTTTTGACATTCCTTTATTTACATCCATCACAGATAATTGCTACAGTTGTGAGAAATGAGTGAGTTTAGCCCAAGTGACGAGTTTTTTAAGAATCGATCATGGGAGGAAAGAAAATCACAGTCCAAGTTCGAAATCTTATCGAGCGCGATTGCTCAAAAAACGAATCTCAGCGCAAAGTTGCCGAAAAGTATGGTGTAAGCCGTGGTGCGAGAGTGCAGAAAATAGTTTCAAATACACCAAAAGCTTGGAAATGATTCGTCGATCGAACTGGACGTGGACGCAATCGCATAGTCTGATCACCGCGAAGACCGACTAGTAAATTCGGTATCGCGAAGCGTAATCGATTAAATTCAAGGATCCGTTTGTTGACCATCCGTGCGCTCAGAAGAAAGCTAAGCCTGTTCTGAATATCCGATCCGTACAGCTCGGCGACGCATTGCTGAGCACGGTTTGAAAAGTCATTTTTGCTCGGAAACGGCCGTTCATAAGTAGGGTGAATAAGGAGAAGCGATTGCGGTTTGCAAGAAATCATATAAATAAGCCACTGGAGTTCTGGAAACGGGTTGTTTGGTCAGACGAATCGTCTTTTTTTTCGTGTTTTTTTCTCAATAATAATACATTGATCAAAGGTGGATCTTTATTTTTGCCGGTCACTGTATAGCCTGCCACGTTTGTAATAGTGGCAACTTGCGGTGTGAAGTCTATCAGGAGCAGGGTCATACAATTTCACTTTCAATTGAAAATCGTCGTGGGACGATGAACTTAACATTCATCCCTTTCAATTGTAGCACATTATCTTCTTTTGACAGCCACTTCTTAGTCAGCTTCAGCAAAACAATCTCCAAACAAACATTTTCGACTATGCTTTTCTTTCATCGGTGTTTATTTTAGTCTTCGATTCATTATCTTAGAGACTAGAAACAGTGTCATCAGATAAAGTCATTGTAGCACCGAAAACAATAATCAACCTTTTTATTGAATGATAAAAGAAATTATTTTTGCTAGTTAAGTAGCTTTAACGTGGATCCTGTTGAGTTAACACCTCCAGCGCCAATGCAACAAATGCAATTTTAATAAGTCACCGCAGTATCAGACAGAAATGCGCTTGTTACAGCAAAACGTGCATCGTCAAATGACAATACTTCTAGCAACACTGGCACGCATGTTTCGTTGTGTTCGCCAACCACTGCTCGGGTAGGGAGGATGAAATCACATCAATTTCAACGATGTTGATTCACGGTCGTTCACCACGTCGTTTGAAGCAAGCCTGAATTTCAATTTCGACGATGGCTAGATCGCAAATGAATTTCAGTTTACTCACGTTGGACAGAAAGTGAATTGGGTGTGAATCGGTGAAAGTAAGATTGATTCACCAAACGAAACCTAATTTAAGTGGAGTGAAATGAATACAAAAACGATTCATTTTCATTTGAATGCTTTGACGATATAGGGCCCTGATCAGGAGCTTTTCCAGTCAGAATGGCCTTATAATGTGTGACATTTTAATCGACTTTTTTATTTGAACGAAGTTCTCAACATTCATTTAATTAAGGAGGAAAAAAATCCTTATTTTTTGGGCAAAAAATCTCATAACACTAAATTTTAAGTAACTTAAACCCTCTTTTATTCTCTTCATTTTTTGTGAAAAAACTAGAAGACATATCGGCCTAGGCATGTCTCATCGTTTGTCTTAACCTATTATCGGCAGGGGAGTAAATGCAACCATTAAGTTTTTATTGCGAAGCGGGTAACTGGAACATGAAGTACCTTTACGCAAAATTTCAGAACTTAAGGACTCTAGTTCCCCCATGACGATAAGACATGCAGAAACCTACATAAATTTAAAAAAAACAGTAGCGTCGCCCCTATGATTTTTTTAAATTTTTTTGAGCATTCGATGCCTGGTACCATTTTTGAATTAGTATGATTGTGTAGTAAGTACAGTCATACTCTATGCCCAGGAGATCGAGAAATTCCTAGACCAGACCGGGAATCGAACCCAGCCATATCCAGCATGGTATTGCTTTGTATCTGCGCCTTTATCGACTAACCTAAGGCAGGCATTGGCTTTCGATGCCCCGAGCCGGAGTCCATTAGCATTGTCATGGATTAATTAGCACTATCGGAAAAATCCCTCTGTATTGATGTTGACATCAGTCAAACAGTGTTGAAGTGTTTCCCGAACTGCTAACAACTGAGTCACAGTGCTGTAAGAGGTTCGGTGACCTTCTAACTAACGTGTTTGCATACCGAGCAAGCAGAAAGTCGTGATTGACAAATTGATTTCACTTGCGTAGCGCCACATACATAAGTAGGCTTGGAGGAGCGTCGTTCACAAAATGGTTTGTTGTGAAAAAAAACAAGCACGCAGTGACCATTTGCGTTAAGTAAATGTTTCAAAGGTTATTCCATGGCTGATATAGAAACATATTCCTATGCAAATCTGATGACCAAATCACTTTTTATTGGCTCTGGCTCAATTTTCGTGTTCTCATATTCAACCTCAGGTGTTAAAGTTAAACACTTAAACAAGCCAATCATTGATTTGGTTTTGATTATTGCCTTTGCGAAACGAGAAATTTAATATCTATTGAAAATTAGTTATAGATAAATTTGTAGGATTAGCTTTCATCTCTAAATCTGATAAACCCTTGGCTCAGTCGGTAGAGGCACGACTACTAAGCGATGCCATGCTGGAGGTGACAGGGTCTGGTCTAGGAGTTTCTCGTTAAGGAAAATTTCTCGACTCCCTGGGCATAGGGTAAGATTGTACTTGCCATACAAACATACTAATGCAAAAATGGTACCTGGCATCGAAAGCTCTCAATTAATAACTGTGAAAGTGCATTTAGAACACTAAGTTAGGAGCAAGCAATAAGCGAGTTGTGAAAGCAATAAGCTTGAAATGCTAAAAGAAGAAGATCTAAAAGAATGCCAAAATCGGTCTCCGATCTACAGTTCATTAGCATTATATATAATTTAGCATTAAATATAATGTAATATATTTGGCGCATTTTTTTCACATTTAAATTATTTCGTATACATCAATATGGCAATTGGAAAAAATCACAAATTTATCAAAAATCCAATGCCTCTTCGCAATGACTACTATAAAACTATTTGGTCATTTGGTGACTTCCCTCAATACCAATTTGCCGATTAAATGCATTGGTTGTTGGAGGCAAAATAGTTTTAAAATGGTTTCTTTCGAAATAAATCGTAGATAGGAGAAAAGGGAATTTAAGAAAACAAGGTTTTAAGATCGTTGTTAACGAGCTGTGTAGGTTCTCATAACTTGACTTCCCTTCAATGTTATTTATTATAATCTTAGAGAAGGATTTTTCATTTCTGCCTGTCGTGTACACTAGTATTAATATATTTTGTTGTTTGGGAGCGTAGATATTTTTCAACTTCAACTATCACTCAAGTAATAATCTAATGTGACGTTTTATTTTTTTTTTATTTTTCAATGAAACTCGCCGTTTCTACACGTCAAAATAGTTTCACTAGGATCGTGAAACTATTCTGTAAAATGATAAACAGTTCAACGTTGAATTTACTTGCATGAACATTCGCGTAAACTTACGCGAGATATATAATTGCACGATATAATTTTGTATGATATTTTGGTGACATTTGCTAATGTTCATTTTTTTTGAGTATAGATACAAATAGTTAATAACGTGTGACTATTTTCTGAACATCTAGAAATGAGAAGAAAAATTAGTATTTTACATTTAATTTCAACTACGTTTGCTTATTTTGACAGAGACGCGTATTTTGTCTACGATGTACAGACTTCTTCAGTGTCGTGTACTAATAAATCTTAATAATGACTCGAAAGAAAACCTTAGCCACCTGCCGTAGATATACTTTTTTCTGAATACAAAACGTTAACCTATCACTATTTTGTTTATACCTATCCTTCCATTATTTTGTTTATATCTTTCCTGAGTTAAAAACATATGTACTTAATATCTACTTCGCTTTTTCCCTATACCAAACCTAATTATTATGCAGCAGCAGTTGCTCTTCTGCGTCGGCTTTGTTGTCGTTTAGGTAGTAAGTTGAAGAGCCATGTGTAACGGTTGCCTTAGTCTTGGTTTAGTAGATTTGTGTTCTGTTGTTTGTTTACTTCTTAGCTTTCGGCGACGTCTAATTTCCAGGGTGTAGAGGTAGTCCGTAATATTGTGATGCAACTGTCGATTTGAAGTTATGTGAAATTCCTCTCTCGTTCTGTTTGACAGCCTTAACACATTGGTGTGAAGGTAACAAGTTGAGAAGGGCATCCTAAGCAACAGATGGTGTATTTTTCATTGCCCCAGTTATTGATACACAAGCAAGTCTCTTTAGTTTACCTAGCTTCACTTGGGTAGTGACCTCATTAAGTTTAAGCCACTATATAAGTATATGTAATTTTTCGATAAACTTTTGCAGAATAGATCCAATGGACAGTTCAAGGTAGTATAACAGTTTTAGAAGGGTTTACATTTAAGCCCTCTATTGTAAAGGCGTGTGAAAGAAATGCGTCAAGTTTAAGTCGACCAAATTTTGATCGAAACAAACTTGATGCATTTCCTTTCATCGATGTAGTTGCCCGCTGTTTTGTGCGGAACCCCAAACTCTCCGTCTGAGATGTCGCAAAGAAGCTGGGAGTGGGGCCTTCAACCGTGGATAGAGCTAAAAAACAGAGCTGGACTGTCGACTTACAAGAAAGTGATGACTCCAAATCGCGACGATAAACAAAACACCCTTCCAACACGCCAGAGCTCCGCTCAATCGAACAATATCGGGCTATCGTCGCGCGGAACCTTAAGAAGACTCAAAAAACTGTTGTGAGCGAGATGCAGTTCAAGGCAAACTGGCGTTCTGCGACGAATAAAGTGGACAAGGAGACTGTACAACATATTATGGCAGGTGTTAAACAAAAGACCCGGCAATTCGCATTCGGTAAAAAGGAAGTTTAGTTATATTCCATATTAACTGAACATGCAAAAGAAAAAGAATTTGACTTATTAATAAACACTTTGATCGACTCACACACATTACCGTTTGATCAGAACACCCTTTACACCATTCTTCAGTGACTAAATATCGTCTCATCAAACTTCCCACGAGCTATTATAGCTAAATCATCACCTCTGCAAGTCTTTTAAGAAGTTCGTTTACTACTTAGGACCACAATAAGGGCGATAGGACTAAATTAATGACATATTTGGTACAGAGGTCCAGTGCTGTAAAAAGAAATTTCGTGCAATTGGATAAATTTACTATAACTTGTCTCAACAGCTAAATTTATGAATATGATGTATGCCCAAAATTGTAGCTCTTGACAAATACCGCAACTTTGTCTAACAGTGCTTTGCCCTAACTGATATATAGAAAGTGTTATACTCACTGTTATATTCAAATGATATTCAATGATGAATATCATTAGTCTGTTGTATGAAAGATGGCAAGCATTGTGGTATGGCACATGAAAGATTGCAAACAATTCCGTTGTCCGTTGCCTCATTTGTCTTGGAATTGAACGAGGAGAAATTCAACGCGCTTGTTAAAATTAATTGTTTATTTCTGTGTACGAGCTATTGTAAAAATCAGCTTCTGGAACAAGTTGTTGACAAATTTAGCGCATAGAGTCGAAATGACTATTTGCAGCACTACATAGGCCTAATAAATGAGCTAGGCTAACTTTTTTTTTTTTTTTGTTCCTTGATTATCGAGATTTTCAGCCGTGGGCTGGTTCATCTCTCTTCGTAGTCACTCAAATACCGTCTGAGTATTTTCGTAACTTGTCCGGGGGTGAGATTCAAACTCGTGATTTTAGCGTGAGAGGTATGGATGTTAACCACTACGCCGGGGTCGCCCCCGTTAGGCTAACTTAACATCCCGTTACGCTATGTTATATACTGCGTTATCTAATTCAAATATATAAAATGCTAGATTTAGCATAAATGTATGGGATATTTCACGTATATTTAAGCCTATATCAGGTCAGCTGTATGAGAGATTGCAAACAATGTCATTGTTTACGGTTTCTTTGGCTTGTAATGGAGTTGAATTTTCTGTCTTCTGTCTTTGAAAGGCATGGTTATTTGAAACATTTCTTAATATTATTTTTTTGGTATTTTACCTCTTATGCAGTGCCCATCAATACTAACATCGGCTATCAAGGGATGAATTCCTTCATTCCTGCTCGGGAAACGTATTCAGTTTCGCTACTGCCAAAATAGGTTTAAGTTTCTTTACTCAACTTTTGTTTCAACTATTTGTACGGAAATCCATACCAAAGCTGATCTACATTCAATCATCTACTAGTAACAGAAAGGCAATATCTAATGTTTGATCCTTGGTTTGATGTTGATATTGATGTGTTGTAAATATAGTCTAGCAAACATTCATAATTATCTGCGAATAACAAACGAAATGGATCTCTTCGGTCACTTACTCTAGAAAAAAAACAAAACTCATTTAACCAATAGCTAATTTACCTCCAAACAAGCAACTTCGATAAACCACACCCCGGCCAAACTTACCCCCGATGACTTCACGATTCCATTAAAAATCAATTTAAGCTTTGACCGCAGCGACGAACCATCTAACCGGCCAACCAAACAACCACGCAAACCAATCAGCTGACGATGGCGATGTCGGAGGATGACCCAGATTGATTCACCTCGCTGAGCTACGATAAACTTTGTGGCCACCCGCGCGCCGCCACTCGACACCCGTGCAAAGTGCAAAGCAATCCGACGACGACGACGACGACGACGGCGATGATGGCGAGGAGGTGACGAAACAATCCACGTATATCGAACCTCCCGAGCGAAGTCGTAATCGTAATTGCTCTGATCGATTCGCCGTTTTTTTCTTCTTCTTTCTTTCTTTCTTTCATTCTTCCTCACTCAAAGTTGTGATATCAATCAGATGCAACTAACAAAACAAATCGAATGCAAAACTGCAACCCGCGATGTCCAGGTGCAGGTGCAGGAGGGTGGCGATTTTTCACAACAATTATTTGCATAAACGGATCCGTTTGCGGGAAATTGAACGACCGAAGCGGACAGAAATGCATCATATCGCGAGAAAGGTATTTTACGGTGGAAAAATTCATAGCATATATTCAAATTACGTGAGCAGATTGGGTGAAGGGAAGCTGGGGCACATCACGGGGATTGGAAACTGTAATGTAATCGTTGCATGAAAAATTAAATATTGGGGAATTTGAGTGAATTTCCAAGTCTTCACGAACGCGTCGAGGCGTCAGAGATTGGATCGCGCGCATGTGTGTGGGGAGGAAGGGGAACACAGAACCATAACCGATCCGGCTACTGGAGTCAGTCGTTTCGAAAGGAAAAGTTTGTTTGTTCGTTGATGACTCGGTTTATGATCTGGACCAGTTGCGTTTGGCTGCAACAACAAAATTTCTACGATTTCGCAAGAAGAGATGCAAGTAGTGTAGGTTGCGCATCACCGCTCACGGTCGGTTACGGATTGCGCTCTAAGGCAGCTTGGTTTCATCCACTTTCGATCTTGGCTCACCGGAGGCGTAGCGAAGAGAAGCGTTTTTCTTTGCTTTTTGCCTGCCTCATAAGTATTAATTTGCCTCCAGGCAGACGAAATCATCTAAGGAGAACGAAAAAGCTTTTTCTCAATATTCAAATAATCGAGCCAATTTACGGATTATACGGTCCGGTGAAGAAGTGAAAGAAAATCTTACGGCCGATGGCTGGCACAATGCGATGATTCGATAATAGGATGTTTATTGATACCAATTGGGATATATATTGGAGCTTGTAAATCCATCCAATCTCCGAGAGGTTGCAAGACGAACTGTGAAGACGCTGTGAACAACGAGCAAAACGGTGTGAATGATGAGAATTACAATGTTCTTACCAACACAATACCTCTTGCCGAAAATCCCCAATGAGGCCCATGTATTTAAGAAGTTACACCGTTTTCGCTTTTCACACGATATAATGCCAACATATGGTCTTTTTTAGAAATTCGAAACAAACATTAACCGTTTTGGCAGTTCTATTTTTCGGCTTTTTTGTTGGACTGGTGATGGCATTATGCATTGCATTGGGTTGATGATAGTTCGGTATTAATGAACTAAAAGAGTCAAGTTGATTCTTATGATTCGAAAGGAAGTTTGCATTGAGATGTAGGTATTATTCTTTGTTACTGTACTTCTTATGTTATGCTCATCAATACCAACTTCTGTAAAACAAAATTCAAAACAACTAGAGAATTAGTCGAAATATATGCCCTTTATTCTGAATATGATAAATTGATCATCATCACGAAGTCTTCATCATGGCATTGTTGTGAATCAGATTGAAAATCAAAACAGGTAGTATGGCTGGTGTTTTTAGATGGAATCCATTTTATATAGAGGA
Organism: Aedes japonicus; assembly: GCA_034211315.2. Taxonomy (NCBI): domain Eukaryota; kingdom Metazoa; phylum Arthropoda; class Insecta; order Diptera; family Culicidae; genus Aedes; species Aedes japonicus. The sequence goes on along the minus strand of JASCZW010010646.1, from coordinate 6,310 downwards.
ACAGAAAGCCGAAGCCGAATTGTTTTTTTTGATTCTCACCAATATTAATGGTATAATGAGATCAGAATGTTTTTAGGATCAATCTCGGTGAAATTTGATTAGTTAGTTACAGTAGAAAAACCTTTTCTTTTTTATATTTTATACACTGAAAATTAAAGGAAATCGTCAGAACAAAAAATATGTTCAGTATCAAAGTGTACAGTGGGCAAAAACTGATGAAAACTAAGGAAAAAATCTGTAACTTTTGTCGCTTTTTAGCGCGGTTTGTAAACAAGGCCATTGTAAATTGTCTGGGGAATCGAATGAAACTAGTTTCAATCACCGCACGGATATGTTTGTGGAGTTATATAGCTTATTTTACCCCACTTCCCCTTATATTCTTGAATAATTTATATACATCTTTGCACGGCGAGCCTCAAGATCAACCAGCTAGTGCTAGTCCCATGTGAATTTTTTTGGAGAATCGAATAGTGGTTTTTCCAACCACCGCACGGCTCTGTGAACGAAGGTATGGCTGGTTTTACCCCACTTCCTCTTGTATTCTTGAATAGTTTATAGATATCTTTGCTCGGAGTGGCTCAAGGTCAACCAAATAAGACTAGTCCTAGTATATATATAATAAAAATTATACATGATACGAGCAAAAAACGAATCGTGTTCCATCTCACAAGCCTTTCCTATATTATATTATCTTACGTATAAATTAGAACAATCAAAATAAGGGAGGAGCCATCAGCGCACCCGATTGAAGAAAACTAAATGATGAGGGTGGAAATGCCCATTGCTAACAGCTTGTGGATAAAGGGCGGGCTCTTCTCCCCATCCTGCATCCCATCATCCTTGTTTGACAGCTCGTATTTTTTACCAATTGTTCAGTTTTGTTATTGAAAAACGTATTTTTGCAATCCCGTGGATGTATGCGTCTTGTTGCCTATATGTTCCAACTCGTTTTCCTCCCTTCACACAATGACAATCAGTGCACAGTGGTCCTGAATACGCATTTAGCTAAAAAAATACATTTTCAACTTAAGTTTGAAGTTTTGGAGCAAAATTGTCTCCTACAAAGTTGTTTCTAATAACAAGGCCCTTCTTTTAGTGGCAATGAAATCTAGGATGGTCCTTAATTTCAGAGAAATCGAAAATCTTACTTTTAATTTGCTGAAATAAAGGCAAACATTTTTCGGTAAAGAATGACCGAATAATAACATTTTTTCCTAAGTAGCTTAGGATGTCCCTAGCTGTTTTGCTGCAACTATTTTATTTCAAATGTTTCACCAAAGTTGTCTTCCTAATAATTCTAGATCAATAAAAATAAAACCAAAATAAATTTTTTTAGTGTGCTGAAATTGTCTCTATCGTATGTCAAACAAACGTTATTATGGTTTTTGTAAACAAAATAGCCTTTTTTTAAATGTAGATTTCTAAAGTTAGGGCGAACAAAAAAATATTTCTTATCTGCATTTGAAAGAATTTTATTATTGCATATCATATCTGAAAAGTGGAGATAATTTTTTTTAACTTGAGTAAAACACATTTGAAAAGGGCGTAATTTTATAAGAAAATCGTCAATTACTCGCTAACGATATCGGCAAGATTTACACGTAAAAAGTTTTATCTTTTCAAATTATAAAAACCATTTGAAGACAGACAATCTGTTGGCAAATTTGAAATAAAAAAGTTGGAGCAAAAAACTTTTTTTTTATAGGGACACTCTAAATTATCTAAGCTGATTCCACTCGAACTGAATTTTTTTTTGTTAAAGAACTCGAGCAGCTGCTAAAATTTGGATCTTTCGCGTCTTTAACGTAAAAGACGCAACCTGTACAAAAAATGCGTTCAGGGGCATATCTTGTTGAAAAGGTACAAAGATGCGCGTAACATGCGTTCTTAATTCCGTTAAACGATTTTTGAAACAATCTCTAGGCCTTTGTTGTTAGAAACAATCAAGTGCAGTAGATTTTCAGGCAAGGATGGTTCCAATCGTATCATAAATCATTCATTGCACGCTCTTCTTTGATTCAATAGAAGCACACAATCAGAGGTTCTGGTTCACTTCTCAATCCGAAAACTGATGGGCCAAGGTAAACATTGAATAAACATCGCATAAAATTCGTCGCCTGTCAATTGTATGAGTGTTCATCACTGCTTGCTCGTACAATTTATTGATTCGTTCGTTGACTTCTGTTGGTGATTCATTTTCGTTTCCTGATTCGATTGTGTGTTAGTGCTCGAAGCTTCCGATCGGATCACTTGGTGATTTTGTAGTACAGCGTTCGAAGCGAAAATGGATCGGAAGCCAAAAAGCACAATGTAGCAACTAAACGTCAAATGCTGATTTAAAGTGACATGTCTTCCTTTAGACCAGTATTTTCTGTTTTTGATAGATACTGATGATGACACAAGATAATTAGTTGGTAAAGGTACGGCATTACCAACGCGGATGCAGTGGTTTCCCTGTCCGGGAAGAAGATTTTCACATTTCACAAAACAAAAATGTATGCGTGGTTGTTGCAATAGAAAATAAGCAAATTTTTGTCCAACGAACGATAATCGACGATATGGATACTAAACCCTTTCCAATTTAAACCTCGATAACGATTTTTCTTGCATTTTTATGTGATATAAATAAGGTGTGCATAACACATTGTGTAAAAAGTCCTGAAAAAAATTGTCACGACTTATAGAATACGTGTGGCAGGAAAATTAAAAAAAAAACTAATTGAGTAGGCTGATTTTTCCCATACGGTAAATACCTAACACAACTTCCAACACTGTCATTTGAACTAAAAACCAATGAAAGATTCTGGTCAAATGAGTGCTATCATCTCTCGTCTCCGAACATTATCATTTGGCGATCCTACTGGGTCGTATTTCTATAGCCACTCAATCAACGAAGAGTGAATCGCAAGTAGGCAGAGCTGTTGACGTGTTCTGTTGCGAGTGGAATGAAGTAATCTACAAAACGTCTAATCTTGTTCACTCGCTGAGTTCCTGCGTATGATGCCATTACCAATACATTTATCGATGTGGTTGTTTCAAGCACGGATAACAATAAATAGTTTTCGCCGATTTTTTCGGCAGTCACCAACACTGTTTTCAGGTGGTGCATAAGCTATTTTTCTGACAAAACTCAACGGACTGCTTTTAATGATTTTGTTTTCGAGCCCTGTGGAGAACACACTTGGCGATCCACAAGGGAGTGTATTAGGGCCCATTTTTTATCATTCTATACATTAATGAAATGTGACAAGTCTTGCGATTTTGTGATAATAATTCTTTTGCTGATGATAAAAGGTGTGTTAGTCATTGCAGTTTAAAACCTCAATGAGGCCGTTTCACACATGAATGCATATTTACGTTCTCTTAGTACAAACAGTTAAAATTGAACATACGTAAAATAAAATTCATTGTAATTTTGCGCAATCGGATAATTGAAGGCGTCTTGACTGATTGATTGATAATGATACAATTGATCGCATGCTTGAGATTAAATATCTTGGGTGATTAAAGATGATGATAGATTAAATTTGACTTGTTTGACTTGAAATGTGGTAAAATTCTGAGATATTTCAAACATTGTTCAAAATATTGTACGCAACAGCCCATTTTTCATAGACATCTTTCTTGCAAGTTGAGGTATCATGTGAGATGAAGTACAATTTTACTGTGGGATGAGGTACACTTTTTTCTGTGCCATTTCATAAAGAAAATGGTCAAAAAGTATGGTTTTCTCTAAAGTGGCTAGTAGGTGATGCAGAGAGGTGTGAATATGACGATGGTGTTCATTTTGAAAGTAATCAACGGTTTGATTTTTCAATCATTTTAGCAATCGATTTGATAGAGGAATCATAGATATAATTATAAAAATGCGGACAATGTAAGCAAACCATGTTCGATACCTGTACACATTAAACGTGCAGCAATACTAACAAATTTTAAGAGACAATGTCAAGACAATTCACACGTCAAATCTGCCTTTTAAAAATCTATTCTGTTAATAATTAAAAAATGATGCTGTATCTTGACGAAGTTATTACAACCAATATTTTGAATGCACGGTTTGAAAGAAACTTGTAGTTTTCCGCGTTTAAAATGCACATAAATAGAATGCTAGATTTGGCATAAGTTCAAGGGATATTTATCTTAAATTTAAACCAAATAACGCTTGAATCTCGTATATTGTATGAAACGTTGCAAGCGATTTCGTTGATTACGCTTGCTTTGGGCTAAAAGTGAACGAGGGAAAACGCGTCTGCGAAAATACATCATTTTGTTTTTTAAACTTATGTATAGTTTATTGGGGCATGAACAAATACTTCTTTTTGCCACGATGATGATGGTGGATTTTTATTTTGTCATGAAATTTAAGCTGTATCTTCTTTAGCAGTCTACAAAAGTTCGAGCCTCGCACGCGTTAAGAGATAGAGGTGGCTGTGTTGTATTTATCCAATTGAAGGTTACGCTGCTTGAGGGATTCTTTGGAACAATAGTGAATCTGCTGGTAGAATGTCAGAAATTTCTTGAAAAATGCAGTCGTTGCCCATAGTTTTCGAACTTCGTTGCGGAATTTTCATAACTGAAAATGCTATCGGGCTTTTTGGGAAAACTCCTTTTATGTTCATCGATGTAGACTTATATTTACATGTTTGTTTCTAAGAGTGAAGATTGTTTTTGTTTTTGTTTGCAAATCTGGTTAAATTACCATAAATATGAACCGTCCAGCTAAAACTTATGTGGGGGAATTATCATTATCAACAACAGTGAGCTCAAGAATGATTCGAATACATTCGGCATCAGGTGTTGTATAAATTATTCTTTCATAGTACACAGACTGACATAAACATTTAATTTTCTGTGTTATCGAATGCACATCAAGAGAATGCTAGATTTGGCACAAGTTAATGGGATCTTTCATGTGAATTCAAGCCGAATATGGCTATAATCAGGTCTGTTATATGGAAGATTGCAAACAATAAAGTTGTTTACGCTTGCTTTGGATTGCAATTAAACGAGGGGAGCTTACACGCGTCTGTTAAAATTTAAAAAAAAATTTTTTGATGTATCAATCAATTCATTCCGTTTGTGGCTTGCTTTCAACAACAATTAAAAAGAATTAAAATTAACAATGAATAAAAAGTACGAAATCAGAAATGAGATGAAAATGGGAATGGTAACCCTAGATACTATACTTTTATCGAAATCTTTTAGCTTATTTAATTTTAGGAACATTCTAGTTTTGAAGACAATAGATTCCGGTTAAATAATGTTCGCGGCGTAAGTGATCGAGTAAGCACAGAAAAAACAATAAATCTCTCAGCGGAAGATACGAAAAAAGATACTAAAAGTGGAACAAAAGGAGCAGGATCAGCAAGGAAACATAAAACATTACTGGTGAGATCTAAGCAAATATAAATAAATACGAATGACATACTACTAAATGCGTTGCCATGATCGTAACAGAGCAAGTTGCGATAATGGAAGTGTAAATATAGTACAAATATCCAATTGATATAAGTATTCTGTTTATGCGGGGCTTGTTGTAAGTGAAAGTGACCTCCGGAATGGACGTGAGTGGCCAGGCATTCTGAAACGGGTCACTGGATCTCAACAGAGCTATCACCTTTCAACACCCGGGCTAAAAATGTTTACAGTTTGTGATTAGAATAAAAGCATGATAGCTGCAGACATTTTTCTTCCATAAAAGCACTGCCGGACAGTGGGAGTTGGATTGTACACACACACACACACACACGTAAAATTTTCCGTCGTTTAAATTCAAGCCAAAGCTAGCGTAAAAAAAAACGTAATTGTTTGCAATCTTTCATACAACATAAAACATTATTTGTAATCTTCATACAACAGACTTACTTCCTGCGATATCTGGCTTAAATTTACATGAAAGAATCCATTATTTTATGCCAAATCTAGCATCTGTTCTCCTTTGACTTTGAATCAAACGAGGGAAATTGTAAGCGCCTGATAAAATTCATTATTTTTTTCTGTGTCGATTTTTGATTTGTTTATGAACACCATAGACCAGAGAAAGTCGCCAAATTTATTTTCTGTAAAATGTTTTCTGATGAAAAACCCCCTGAAGGAAAATCACCGGGTTAAGGTAGATTTACGAACTTAAAAAATATAAGGAACTCAAATGACGTATGCTGTATATCAGTTTCCTACACAAAAAAGTAGACATTTGAGTAACAGTTAAACACAGTTTGAAAGAAACATTTAATATTCTGCGTTTTCTAATGCTCATAAAGGAAATGCCAGATTTGGCAGAAATTAATGTAACGTAAATTAGAGCTAG
>JASCZW010010645.1:0-35585 GCA_034211315.2 Aedes japonicus | reverse complement strand
TCTTCCCGGCATCCCTCGTCCAGTCACGATGTAAAACTACTTGACCGAAGCTGCTTAAAATCCGGTTGACACTTATGTTTCATCGTCGATCGGTGCATCACTAATATTTTCAATCAGAACACGATCGTACAAGAGCCGCACGCTTTTGGACCACATAAAAATCTGCTTCATATGCCGTTCGGATGTTCACTGTGTTTCGCACGACCCGTATCTTCTTGAGATGTTCCGCACCATTTAGTGGCGTTGTACCTTCTGCCGTACTTGAACGAAATACCGAGGTTTACCTTTAATGCACATTAACACATATAACCCAGCGCAACTGATCCCTAGTTCCCGTTTTTCGTGGTCCATGATTCAATTTCCATCTGTTTAGGTTTTGAGCATTCGACAAACTTTTGTTTTCGGCATCTCTTCAACGCCAGCCAGCTTGGAACAGTTCTCTGGATTTTCCATATTTTGTGCACAATATTTTTTCATCTTACGAGTTTCATTTGACGTTATTTCTAAACACCAATCATTCTTTGGTCATTTTTCGTTTTCTATAAAACAGAATAACTGCTCGAATTTTCGTTCAGACACTAAAGTCTGCAACGGCGCGCGAAGGCGTAACAATTTTGCCTGGTCAGCCTTTAGTATGATTGCGTGGCAAGAACAATCATACTCTGTTCAGAAGAGTTATTTTCAGTTCATCGATTCTGGAGCTGGGCTGCGAGTCGAACTTGGGTACGCCAACATTAATTTTAACACAAAGCTACGCATTTGCGCCGGTAAACTAAGGGATGACCCAACGAGCACGTAAGCAACAGTGTTGATCAGCTTTCAAAATTGAATTTATATTCCTCGAACTGACAACAGTAAGTTGGTTGCTTTGAAACTGAAAATAAAGAAGTTGGTACTTGGGTTTGCTTCTCTTGTTCGATTCTCAATAACGTCTAAGGTTCTGGGGTATGAATGAGTTTACTAACTTTTGAATGATTTGAAGGTCAATGTGTTCCCAGCTTTCTTTGATGCACACTTTTAGATCCTCCACGGTGTCGAATTGTCATCATTTGCGCCAAACATGCCAGCCAAAATGGCCCACAGTACTTATTTACTTATGCTAGTATAACGTTCTAATGGGACCGCAAAGTGTCGCTGATATTTCTCCATAATACTCGGTTGATGACTGCTTTGTCTCAGTTCCTCGAATCTCCCCGCTGTTAAGGTTCTGCTGGTGGTTCCAGCAGGTTGACACCTGTCGCTGCGCTCCTATGCTTCCTTATACCAGTCAGCGGACTCAGAGGCAAACACCATTTTGCGCCATGTCCCGCCCATTTTAACCGCTTCCAGCTTTTGCGACTTTCTGGATACTGCGCAGGGTCGCCATGAAGCCTGCGCCAGCTCGTGGTTCATCCTTTTCACTCCATACACCGTTTTCACGTACACCGCCAAAGATGGTTTTCAGCACGCGTTAACCGACACTCCAAGTGCCTGGAGTCCTCTTCGAGCATTGTCCACATCCCCAGTGCCCGTATGAGAACTACCGGTCTTATTAGCGTTTTGTACGCCGGTACACTTTTGCAGAGATTGTAGTTTACAGACCTCAAGTTCTTCTGGGTCTAATACCGTTGAGTCCCTGATCGGCACGACTTCCGGTAATAATACGTCTCCGAATTTTCCCACTGCTGCGGATTGTTATCGATGTAACCAATGATCCGAGGTACACAAACCGACCATCCTCCACCTCGAACTCATCTCCGTCGATTTGTCCTGGTTCTGACTATGCGAGCTCTATCACGCCAGTTCCTCCAGCCAACAGATACTTAGTCTTCACCCGAACACCTTCAATCCAACCGTTTCCGTTTCACGTTTTTGAAAACGGTGTACTAATCAAGCTACCACCTGGAACGTTCTGCGACAATGTCCACGTCGTCAGCGAAACAACTGAACTGGCCCGGATTTATTGAACATCGTACCCCGCATGTTAAAGTCCGTACGTTTCATAACACTAGAAGGAATGGTGAACAGAGGAGCGGGTAAGACCATGGCCTTGTTGAGTCCTTTGCATTAACAAACAGGCCCGATAACGCACCGATATCTTCCCATAACATTTGCCCATGCTCCAGTTATTCTGGTCAGTTTCCCGGGCAAAACGTTCTCGTCCCGATAGATATTGACGATCAATAGTATCGTATTCACCCTTGAAGTCGATTGATATTTGCGATAGCTTTGGAAGGTCTGCACCACAACGAAGGATTTGAATTAGTTGTCGATCGACCGTTCACAAAATCGGCTTAAAAGCCTCCAGCAAATCTGCTTGCTGGCAGCGATAGACGACGGAAGATAATCTGGGACAACTTTGTAGACCGCATTGATAATAGTGGTCTTTCGATGGGTCTCACATTCATTTGTTACTCCTTTTTGTATATTGGGCTCCCTCTTTCCACTGCTCCGGTAGCTGTTCTCTATCAGATCCTAACTATCAGTCGATGCAGAACAGTCGCCACAACTTGTATCCGGGCCCATTTTTGTAAGTCCCGCTCCGATGCCATCGCTTACCAGCCGCTCGTTATGTTCTTGGCTGTTTCGATAGCATCCTTAATCCTCACTCTGTCGTGGAGTTGGCATCGTCACCATCTGTCCACCATACCGATGAAGCCATTCCTCCACTGCTGTCTTGGTGTTCCGCCTCAGCCCCATTCAAGTGTTCATCGTAGTGTTGCTTCCACCTTTCAATCATCTCAAGTTCATCCATCAAAGAAAGCGAGTATCTTTATCCCGACACATTCCGACACGTGGCACGAAGCCTTTATGGAATGCGTTGAGCTTCTTGTAGAATTTACCTGAATATCTCTTGAGAACGATACAGATGCTTCTTATCCCGGAAGAGAGATGAGTTTGTTGTCTTTGCTTCTGTCGTTATCGCTCCACACATTCTTGTTACCGTCCCTTGCTGCAGCATCAACGCGCGCGCTGCATTCTTCTCATCTAGAACCGCTGACACTCTTCGGCAAACAAATCTTTCCGTCGATTTCTTTCCACAAGCCCTACGACGCCTTTTACTGGGCAAATTTCAATCTGTTTTCTTTGTGCAGGGGCATCAGCTTAGGTTCTGACTTTGGTTTTGTCCATTCATTGTCTAAGGATACACGGTGCTTTTGTGTACAGATAAATCGAGTGTATTGTTTATCTGGCGACAGTTGAAGTGTGTTTTGGTTGCTTCTTGTCGAATTTGTCCTTTTGCCTGGCAGTCAATTTTGAATTTCTCTTGGCACGGTACACGATACCACATTTTTCGGGGTATTTCTTCAGGTTATTGCGCACAACTTTCTCTGAGCTGTTGATTTGCCTTGCAATCTCGCGGGTTGAATGTCCACTATCCACCGTAAACGGGATTTCGCCCTTTTTAACTCGATCAATTTAACAGTGCTGCAGATCAACTTATTCGAAATCTATTTCTTTTCAATGAAAACGGTGAAAAATAGCTACTACGTCTAAACAATCGCAATGCACTAAGAGCAGGAAATCTGCTTCCTGACAACAATGCTAGATATTTGATGCAGGTAGCATGTGTCACTGTTGTTGCCAAGTTTCTTTATTTAAACAAAATCGAGATGGGAACATTTCCATAGTGCGGCCAAACGAATGAAACGCATTGTAATGTTTCATCGGCAAATGCCCCTGCCTAGCTCCCATGAGCGTCAGCGCAACAATCGACCGATTCGTCGGGCATAAAATCGCTCGATCACACCGACGAAACCCGAATTAGTCGAGAGAATAATCGGTAGGATATTCAATAGGAGATGTGGTGGGCCGGTGACGTGATCATAATTCTTGCGTATCATTTGCAAAGGGACTATCTTCTTTGACCGGTTCTCTTTATCAACTTTCGCTTTTGCAAACGCATTTTACAATATTTTGTTTGTTCAATTTGTAAGCTAATGACGTTTTCTTTCGAAGTAACCTGTAAGCAGAACCACAAATTCAAATGTTTAGCCGTGATAGAAAGTTGATGAAGACATTTGATCATCGAGTATAGGCCCTTTTAAAACGTTACGGGACAACTAATTATAATACATACTTGCCATTGCGTACAGTTCCTTCCAATCGCAAGATCAAACTGTAACCAGTAATCCTCAATAGTCCGTTGTATGAAGGGTCAAAGACAGTCGGAAGACATTTAGCCCTTCGCTGATCACGATCTGACGATTTCAATAAAGGCAGGTAAGTCGCTCCAACGTATATACTGTTGGTAAAGTCCAAAACTGACTATCAAGCGTTAACATAAATTACCTTCTTTTCCCAATAAAAAAAAACACCATCACACTTTTTGAGCGAGAGTTATTACACATAGAGGATATATTTTAGTTTCAGGAATCATCTGTTTAATTACAGCTGATCGGGCAATAACGGAGTAGCAACATCGGGCGAACAATCGTGCTCATGCTCAATTGATGTACAATGTAGCTGATTACCGGTTTCAGCTTACTAAACCGACTACGAGCCATTTTCTCTCAAATTAATGCGATAAAACTCTATCTTAGCCCAGCCTTGTTCCGGCTAATAATGTGATACTTAATTTTCCGATGAGGTTTCATACGTTGAATTGTCGCTTGATTCATTTACAGATCCGTATGAAATCCGAGAAAAACGATTTCATGCTAGGGCCAGTCGACACCAAAGATCAGTCATTTCTTCCATAACTTCGTGAATACAGATAACTTCTGTGGATTCCTTTCATTTGATCCGGTCACACATTCGACCTCCGACAGGGATCTTGAGAAGAAAAGCACTTTGAAGTTCTGTTCTGATGACCATTAGGCTGAACAAGTATTGAATTGATCATTTCAAACTGTTATCGCGACCAGTCAGTATTAAGTTGCATTCAAGTTGAAGCTTCTTGGCCGCTAATAAAAGACAATCCACCCTAGTTTTACGCCAATCCTCTAGCAGTTTTATAATAGATTTACGTGATCCTGACCAACATCCCAAGATCGACCAAGAAGTATTTCGCTTGCGTTCGGAATTCAGAGGATTGTCTTATGGTTGGACTCGAATGGCGATCACTCATAATTGGAATGAAAATCTTCCAACGTCAATATACATGTAGAATAGAGCGTACCCGCTCAATATATCGCTACATGAGCGCCTTCCAAACGTCATATTTTGCCTGTTGAGGTGGCGGATTTGTCCGTGTCTCGACATACCGCGCAGTGGGATGTTAGGCAAAAAATGACTCTACCCATGCGTTTCGCTCAATTTTCAAACATCTCCTGAAACATCAACACTTTCTCTTCATATCTTTCATTCTAGCAAAAACATTACTGCCCACTCTTGGTGCCTCATGGTGATGAGCGAGATGTTCGCTACATTCTTCTACATCACAATCGTTACTCCTCGCACGGAGAATACAAAACATAACTATTAAAGTATATTAATATACAGTTTGATTCAAAACAAAAACAAATGTTAAGTAACGCTTCTGAGAGCCAATTTGGACCGAGTACTTACTGCCAACAGTAAGACGCTAATTAGAAAACAAAGATTTTTTTCGATCTTTAGATCTTTCTGCAGGTCAAAAATATAGACGACGTCATGCTCCTTCAACAGTTGAAGAGATTTTCAAGAAGATATCAAGCAAAACAATGCATTAGGTCTAAGTAACAATGAGAGATTCTCTTTGTCGACTTTCTCTTTGGTTCATAGCTTGTCTATTAAACGATTTGGTGATGTTTTCAACGTATTGAATCCCTTATCACACTTCATACTACCGTTCTGAAAGTTGAAAATAGTTGAACATGTTTCTACATAGCCGTAGGAACCCAAAGAGAAAGTCGACAAGAGAGTCTCTCATTGTTACTAAGGACCTAATGCATTGTTTTGCTTGATATTTAAACGTCCATTAGGATTTGTACTGAACATTAGGAAGTGATCTATGATATATCCTTGAAGAAGAAAAACTATCATCCTAGTAGTGAATTGAGATTTCTAGTGTAACACTTGAAAAGTTCCTATCTTCTTGGATCGATTATCTTCATCGGCTTTATCTTCTGTGAAAAACGCGGCATTAAAAGTAGTTTGCGTAGAATTTATTACTCTATGTACAAACTAACAATGTCTTCTCTCAAGCTTATCTATTAGATAGAGCCCAGTAATTCAATGGTTTAACCATCATAGAACCCAAGAAAATTGATGAAGATTATCGAGCAACGAAGATAGCCCTTTTCAAATGACACGCAAGATTTGAGTTATGGATAAAAAGATAATAACATCGTTCTAGACTCAGAGGAGGACAAATTTCAGCTGGTTCACTCGACACGTCTCATTAAACTGTTCGTCTGCTGTAGACACCAGTTGAAGCAAAAGAATAACTGGATTTAATTTTCAACTTTCGCTTGATATAATTTGAAGGATTTTTTTATTCAAACAAAATTCAACCTTATGAACTTTCCAACCTTTAAACTGTTGTAGTAACTACACAAGGCTGAACAAAACTGTGCATTCGACTCACTGAAGTAAATATATTGGAAAAGGAAACTTTCGATGGAAATTGATGGAGATTTCGCAACGAAGTCATTTTCCCAAGGAAAATGAAAGGCGTAAGTCAGAAACTTCCTCAGAGGATCAAACTTGAAATGCTTCTGATAAGTGTTGGAAGAATCTCGCTAGAATGTTATAACTGGGATAAAAGTCGGGTCTGTGGTTCTGACATAAATGGAGAAAACAATGACCAAAGGATGTTAGTCATCAATATCAGTTTTGACTGGTGGCAGCATTCAAAAACAATGGAAGATGACAGATGTTCAAAAGTAAAAACTAGTACTGCAGGTGGCTAATGGACCAAAATGCCTGCCTACTCACCGATTGCAAAAAAATTAAGCAATTATCAGATTTTTGGTCACCGTAAATTGTTCTTTAGTTGTTCTCAATACAACACAAATCTCTCTAAACCACCAGAGTTAAACCAAGGCCACGGTAACTAAGAACCAAACAATAAATTGACATCTAAATTTAGAACAACGCCCCGCTTCATAAACTTTGTCCACGAAGATTTTAATTGCCGTATCGTTATCACCTATCTTATTATAATTTATCAAATTTGCCATCACAGATATCTTATTTCAATCTTTCACAATATGTGCAAAAATAATAAACATATGGACGCCAGACGTGGTGAAAACCCTTGACATTTCAACTTACATATTAAATTACTGGAAATAGGAACTCCCTCTTCTCCGGCGAAGTAAAGCACAATCTTAACAAAGCATTACACCCATTGCGGTTTTGCGCAATTGTAATCCCAGCGAAACGTCGCTTTCCTCTAAGACCCCGTATGAAACTCTGCCATCGCTTCCACCGGAATCCGAGAAATGCCTTCGTTCGGATTACTCCACACAATCCTCAAGAATCTTTATCTAAGACTTCCATTCTTCTGCGGCGCCCCTTCCGGGGTGCTCGGGTCACTGATACCTACCGTACCCGTTCGTCCTTCCCTGTACAGAACCCTGCTTCCACCTACAATCCCCACCGCACATACCAACAAACACTTGACAACGTCTTGACGACGATCAAAAAAAATATGACAGCTCGTGGGAAGCAGAAAAAAAAAGGATGGGCCGACGAGACGGCACAGCGAGAATCGACCACCACCACCATCGCTGCCGCCGCTGTCACTTGGGTTCCAATGGGATCGAAACCATCCGGCACGAGGTCCCAAAATGTTCCGCTTCGACACACCCCCACACAGACACTTTCCGCTGCTGCTCCGTTGAACAAGAGTTCTTTTTCCTCATTCTTTGCTTGCGATGGCACCGCACACTTTTCTACTGCTTCTACCGCAGCAGCACACTTTTTCTCGCCTCTTCTTTTTTCCTCCATGGCGTCCGACGGGCGCTCCGCGAACTCTTGCAGAAAAAATTTTCACTGCCTCTCGAAATGTCACTTTTCGAACCGGATCGGAGTCCCGCGGTCGCGCTTAATCGTTCCCCACTAAAGCACGATCCGGCGCACCGGAAGTGCACATTTTGTCGGTACTTTTTGCAATATTCACTATAGTTGGCTCCGTTTTCGCCGCATACTTCCACAAGAGTTCGTCCATGTTGGATTTGTGAATATTCTTTACTCTTCTCCCCACTGACACTGCTGCTGCTCAGCACTCGGATCTACACTACTGACACCACACAACCTCATCGCTGGCTGCTTCGCTGTTCGCGGCTGCCTGCACTGGCACAGGCTCGGCTGCTGCTGTCTTTTTGCTTTTTTCTTCACACCGCTCTTTTCGTTCCTTCTTTTTCTGTGAACCGCAAAACGTCGCGGCACACGAATGGATACAGAAAGAGAGTGGAGGATGACGTTTCTCGATTGTCAAAAACCTGACAGCCGTTCCCGGTACTGAAAAGTCCGGGAAATCTTGCATGAAAACACGGTTAAATGAGAAAACCTAATATTAGGTATTAATTTTACCTAAAATTAGGTATGGTTGACATTAACCAATATATCGGTATTAATAAACGCTAATTAACGGTAATTTTTACTGAAATTTAGGTAATGTTCATATTCGAGTATTGACGATATTATTTCTGGATCAACAATAGAAAAGGGCCCATCAACATTTGTAAACAAACACTTCTCAGCCCGTTTTCTCGTTTTCACACGCAACCTACAGAATCATCGTGTAGGGGAAACTTTCTCCAACATGGTAATGGTATTGGTTTGCGTGGGTTGGCCTACGCTTTGCGAGAAAATAGGCTCAGAAGTGTTTGTTTACAAATGTTGATAGGCCCTTTTCTATTGTTGATCCAGATTTACCCATAATCGAATAAATTGTTCCTCACTGAACCAACGCGGTCACCATATTATTCAAATAGTCCCAGTACGCAAGAAGTTCGCCCTGAAGCATTCGTTAGGCACTGGTGAGTGGCTGAAAATAAAAAAAAAACAAAAAAGGAAAAACAACCGTTTGATCGAAGCGTTCGAACTTTATTGTTCATATTGTTGTTGTTTTTTTCATTGAGCTGTTTTAAGGTAAGTTGAATGGTAACAAAGGCATGATAAGTTGTTGCTTATAAGAAGTAGCATGAGAGTTTCCTTAGTGGTTCATTGTGTAGTATGCACTCATCGGCAAGCTGTATAAGTAAATGAATGGAAATTGTAAACAAATAAATGTTCTCCGTACAATTGCTGAAATGACTCACGTTAGGGTTAGTTAAGCTAATGTTACTCTAACGCAGACGTCTGGAATCAGCAAACGCCTAACACAATGTTGCAGTATAGCGTAATTTTAGTCGAGAGTTACCCTAACGTGAGAATACTTCTTAGGCTAATGAGTTAACATGTTACTCGATGTTTAGAGTCATGTTACGCTCACTCTCCTTGCTGGGGTACGCTCTATATAACACGCTATTTCTAAACAACTCAAGTTTGAGTACGATGTACTCAAATTCGTCGGAAGTATGGCTACACAGAAAGAAATCTTGTAGTAAAAACTACCATTTTACCCGACTACGCCTATCTTTAAAACTACCATGAAATTTCAGTCAAATTTATTACGTTTATGGTAAAACCTTCAACGTTTCTGGTATATTTGACAGACCTCATATTGATATCAACCGCACCATGGTTGATCTAATCGCAGGCATGGTAGAATCACCATGGCTTCTGACAATCCTTTTTTTCAAGCGCAGTCAACACAAACGCTCATTCAATTTCATGCCCTCCGTTTTGTGCCGTTCCCCGCACACTATTCATTAGTCCATACTTCTTTTCGCCTTCATGCCTACACGTGCACAGCAGAGCGAAAAGAAAACAAAATTCATTCATGCACTCTTTTCACGCTGCTCCCTTCTGATTTTGTCACATTCCCATTTCGTCCAAGATCCCTTTGCCGTTTACGGTAGTGAATGATTGCGAAAAAAAGTCAGTTCGACGGTAGTCACCACTAGCGTATGAATTTTTCGGTTATTGAAAAAACAGGTTCAATTCGAAAAAAATTGCTACACAAGCCAAGTGAAATTTCGAGACATGGTGCGGGTAGTCCGGCAGAGCGTTATTTTACATGCAATAGGTATTGGAAAATGTGTTACGAGGGGGTGGGGGGTATTCAAAAATCTACTTTTTTGCATTACGTAGTATTTGAACGGGATCCTATTAGGATGGCCGTTTCATCCCAGGATATACCAACTTTTGTTTATTATGCTACAATTATTTTGTTTCAAAATGGATTGATTTCCGATTTGCGCCAGTCTCTTCCCCATAGACTAGATATTTAGGTAGGTCATGTGGCCTAAAGTTTAAGAGCCTCATCAAGGCCAAGAAACGCGGTTACTGGCGAAGATTCGTGGAAGGGCTATCGCGTTAAACGTCGATGAATACCCTTTAGGATACGGCGCGAAGATTGCGTAACAGAACCACGAACAACGAGAACGAGGAGTATTCGGACAAATGGATCCTCAAGTTCGCGCGAAAAGTTTGTCCAAATTCTGTGCCAGCACAAATGTTTCCTTGCGAAACCACGGATTCGATAGATGAGATCAGCCAACCTTTTTCAATGGTAGAACTCTTCCTCGCACTCCTTTCGTGTGGCAATACGGCTCCAGGGGCTGATAGGATCAAGTTCAACTTGCTTAAGAACCTTCCAGACGTCGCTAAGAGGCGCATGTTTAATCAGTTTCTGGAACTTAACATTGTACCGTATGACTGGAGACGGGTGAGAGTTATTGTCATTAAAAAACCTGGTAAACCCGCGTCCTACCACAACTCTTATCGACCCATCGCGATGTTATCCTGTATTCGAAAGTTGTTGGAGAAAATGATCCTCTTCCGTCTGGACAAATGTCGAATAACCTGCTTTCAGATACTCAATATGGTTTCCGCAGGGGTAAAGGATCGAACGACTGTCTCGCGTTGCTTTCCACGGATATTCAGTTAGCTTTTGCTCAAAAGTAGCAAATGGCTTCTGTATTCTTGGATATCAAGGGGGCTTTTGATTCAGTATCTGTTGAAGTTCTTTCAGATAAACTCCACGCTTGTGGCTTTTCTCCATTAACGCATAACTTTTTGTACAATTTTCTGTCAGAGAAACATATGAGCTTCTCTCATGGAACCTCTACAGCTTCACGATTTAGCTATATGGGTCTCCCCCAGGGATCATGTTTAAGCCCCCTCTTGTATAATTTTTATATCAAAGACATTGACGGTTGTCTATGTGACAACTGTACGTTGAGACAACTTGCAGATGACGGCGTAGTGTCTGTCACGGGACTCAATGGCAGCGCAACAACAAATAAATAACCAAATTTATCAAATTTAAAATGTTTGCGTGAACAATAATTTATAGAAAATTAAAAGTTTCAAGTGCTGGCGGTACCTATGTCTTGTATTAAGAGTGGTAATTTAATGTGGCCAAAATTGAGCAATGAAAAAATAGAGGCATTGCGTGTAAGTGGTGTGGAGTTCAATGGTGCCTCCAAGCATATTCCGGTCATAATTGGGAAAAAAGCGGCAATTTTCAAGCGGCAGAGACAGCTGCAGATGAATTGGCAAAGAGAGAAGTCTCGGACGTAGAAGAAAACCAATATCGGAAAAGAAGGATTACAATGCCATGTTTGTAGGAAAATTCAGTCTTACATTGAATAGTAATAAGAATAATGTTCAACCCGCTTCAAAACAGCTATTCATCAAGCACCTATTAAAAATCAGGAATTTCTATCCGCCGGATCAACTCGTTAACAAACAAAGCGGTAGTGAAATACATGTAACTCCACGGCCAAGTAACATTGCCAACACCATCCGGCTTTATTTAGTTTTATTAAAGTTTTATGAACGCCACTGTAAATCAATTTGGTTTGGTTATTGTACCAAGACGTGCCAATAGGTTTTATATTTCAGTCAAGTTTATGAGAACCTACACTGCTTCTTTACAACGATCTCGAAACCTTGTCTTCTAAAATTCCTTTTATTCCTATCAAAAGTTTTATTTTTACTTTGTGAACTCATAAAATTCTGTTTTGAAATGTCAGACGGGGCTGGATAGCTCAGTGGTTATCCGTTTTGCTTACTGAGTAGATGGTCGGGAGTTCAATCCCAGGCCCATCCTCTTCCTTGCTATTTGTCACTTGCCTCTTTCTATCATCACTAGATTTAAAATAAAAAGCAGTGTACTGCGCTTTCATTGATCGCATCACTTACCACAAGAAATCCATGATCTAAAAATAACCTGCCTCACTAACACACTAACACAAAAACTATCCTTCCCTTGACAATTGTGGAGACGCAGAGGTAAACACGGTCTCTAACCAACGATTGTCAAACTAATCATCCTTCCCCCCTCCCCAAAGACCGTGAGGACGTGGCCGGCACCGGCACTGATCTATAAATAGAATTAGTGAACTTGTACATTGAAGATGCAAAGCTATTCCCAAGCTCCATCTATGTGGTTGTCTGTGCAATTACACTAGTTCTGATCTGTAACGGAGTAGCAACTACGATATTGCACGATCTATTAGTATCTGCTAGCAACAAAAATGAGTTTATGCATATTTTGCAATGAACAATTATGATTTAATTTCAATAAGCAGAACGGGTAACCAGTGATGTCCATATCCTCAGTGTGGTAGAGAGAGATTGAAAATTTTCCACATACTCTTCTTACCTTAACGATGATGAAATAGAACTGTTCCTACAATTCGTTTGAATACGGTAGGTTTCATTGAGATCAGAACTTTACCCATTTATAATAACCAGAACCTTTTTTTCCACTTTTTTCTATAAGGAAAATAAAGTGCAAAGTTGAAGCATCGAAAAATCTGCTTGATTCTTGCTTCGATGTGAATAAGTCGATGAAAATCAAAACCGAAATGGGTGAGGAATAATTCGGTTGAAGTTTGCCTTCAAACAAACCAATTATCCAATGATGTACCCCAAAATACGTATCCGCTAACGTAAATAATTATTTTACCTGCAAAATTAATCAATAAATGATGAAAATGGTATGAGCATTTTTTGAGCTGACAAAAATTTATACAGGAGGTAACCCAAGTAACACAACTTGTTATGTAGTGTTCGAAAATTCATCTTTAAAACATGATCTCATGTATTCTTCAAGTACACATAGCTTAGTTTTGGCACAGCCATTCAAGCTTAAATCTCGACTTGTGTAAATTTCCGCAACCGTCAATTTGAAAGGAATCGCCAAATGTCAATAAGCATTTAGCAAAAAGAAAATTTGTCAGTTTTGTAGACGCTATGTGGCATATAATTGCACGTCAAAACATCGTGTCAATATCGGGTGGCATGTGGCGAACGACGGAGTGATATTTTGACATGCTAGCAGATGCCGCAACTTCACCACATCAGTGGGCACATCGACTAAGTGAACTACGTAGCGTTAGTGAAGCAACAGTTGCTTACGCTAGCGCTTGCTAGCGATTTGAAAATTTACACAAAGTTATCGATTAATTTTGCTCTTGCTTAAACGTCTGTCTGTGGTTTTGGTATCTTATATGACCAAAACAGCGCAATAAATCGATCTATTTGAAACATCTTTAAGATCACATCAGAAGTTTTTAGATACAGATATAGGACTAATAATACTTTTCAAGATGCTTTCAATAACATGCTTTCAACATGATGATGTCTTATCTTGGTAGTTTCTAGCATCATAATAACAAATAGGTTATTATCAAGCAATTTCGATGTAAAAACAATCGCAGAAATACATGCACATGACATGCTAGTTTGAGAAATGTCAAACGAACAGAAGTTAACAAAGATTGTAAGGATTGTTATGATTGAGAAAATTGTGTTTGTTTATGAAGAGAATATTCGCAACTCATAGTGAAAAATTGTCGTTTTTGTCCGAATCGATAATTTAATTAATAACAGAAATCTTAAGAATGTTAATGCTTAGAACGCTTAACAAAATATCATATGCTAGGCAGCTTTTATGGTGCAACTTTTGGTTTTACTCTTGCATAATTTATGCGCCGAAATCAACAGAGATTTCTCTTATGTTTAGCAATTTTGAAGCATCTTTGTTGGAATCATCAAAAATCATCATGGAGGATTAAGACACATGGTGTACACTGCCGATGCAACGCATTTTTAAACATAAAAAAAATGTCTATATTAGCGAGCAATTTTCTTTCCTACTCAAAGTGTATCATCCTAATCATCGACAAAATAAATCGCAGACTTCGAAATTTTTAGTGATAATTGTAGTCATAGTTTCAACCTGCACTGTATTTTTCTCCATAGCTATGGCGTGAAGTTGAAATTGAATGCAAAATACATCTTGAGAGCAGTCTAATAACATATTCATGGTTTTCGATTGCAAATTATTTGAGTTAGTTATTATAACATAATAATAACCATATTAGAGCATCTTTTTAGTGAAATGTCAATTGGACCCAGAAATTTTAGTAAAAATGACGTTTCTTGTGAAACTGCTGATGTTGATTCATAGTTAGCATAGTAGTAGCATGCTATAGTTTCGAAAAGATTTTTTTTTCTTGTAGTTAGACCAATTCTGTGAGCTTTTGTTAAGAAGATATCTTGCAAATGGGCTAGGCCTGCTTTTTAATCGATATGAAAAATATAAAAAAAATGGGAATTTGTCAACAGATTAAACAACTTAGATAAGACATCGTTTTGTCAAGAGCATGTTATGCAGTGCATCTTTAAAACTTCTTACGTGACCTAAAAGATGTTATGACAAGTTCTTTAAATTGCGCTGTTTTGGTCATATTTGAGTCGAGAATTAAGTCGTATGTTCTAGAAAAATACATGAGTGACTTATGAACAAATGTTTTGCGAAAACATCCTCTCAGCTTGAATTTGACAAAAGATGTTGTGCATTCCATTCTAATACTCTTTTATAACAAAATTTCAAGATAGCTGACCAAAGAGATGTTTTTGGTGTTACTTGGGAACCACTGCTTTTTAGAATAACACAAGATATATGAGCTATATCAAGTTCTATTCAATATAGATTGTCAGATGAAATGTATGGGATATCACATAATATAGAACATGATATAGCTGCTATATCATGAATAGTACTGTATCACTTAATAAAGGCCGTAGTGTGAACGTTCTATAAGCGAAAAAGTAATCATTTGTCTTATTAATCTTTCAATAAATAGTTTACTAATGTCCCAATATTTGAAGCAATAACTTTTGCATTCTTTTTTTATCTCAGCTATGACAGATTCTTGTGGATCAACGTGAATCCCTAAACGAGAAATAATGCACAGAAATTGACTGGCAAAAATCCATGGAAAATTCCACATAATACTGATGCGTTCACACTTAAACATAACCCACTGAGAAACACAAATGAAGTTCAAGAGACAAATGAAAAGAATGTGTGATTAAAAATCGCCATTATTTGTTGATTGTATTGCGAAAATTCATGTGTGGGACTGTCTAATGTCTATTATCATTGTTTTTTTTATTATTGTAAAAAAATACCCAATTTTTAGTAAAAATTAAACTTGAAGAGTCGGTAATTTTTGACATTTATCTTCTATCAATACTATTATCCAATATCAGGTAAGGGAACGTCCATTAATTAATCATGTCACGCAAAAAGAGACTTTTTGTACCCCCCCTTGTCACGTTTTTTGTATGGACCTTCAATTTTTTTTGTATGGATGTAACGTTCCCCAGCACCCTTTATTGTGTTGACGCTTAATTTTGAATATGCGCACTTTTGAGCGATTATCGATTACTTTTTAACCATATTTAGTATTCTCAGCTTAGCATGAAGACCTTGTACAGTGAAATCCGTAAAAGTTGGAAAAAGTATATTGAATTGGATGCGAGCAGTGATAACAGGGGCTGGATAGCGAATATTTTGGAATTTCAAATGAACGATAATGTTTTCTTTTAAATTGTAAGGAATTCATTATCAATCATTTTCTCTCATTTTTATCACCAAAAATAGTGCTTAAAATGCACCCATTACTACTTTGACGGAGCGCCATTTATAAGTTTGAGTTTTACGTTACAATACCAATTGCGAAAACAATAGATCTTATTGTTATCATACCATAATGGACAACAAGTTTAACTCAATACCTTAAGCTCTATTGTGAGATTTCAAATACATTTTATTGTCAACCCATGGTCGTTTTTTTTATAAAACTGGACAACCACTGTATTTGTAAAAACTTGGGCAGAAGCCTAATAAAAACACACAATAAAAACGAACGATAACCAAAATGCTAGGAGTGATCAACTTGCTAAATAAACTAAATTGCAAATACGGATTGTGAACAATACATAGAAGTCCACAGAATAAAATTTGAAATACCCAAATTGAAATCCCAATTGGAATTTAATGGTAACTGGAGTCCTGATAAAAAAAACTTGTATAGACTTATATATTTGGATCTGAAGTAATCATTTCGATAGTCTGCATGGCGGCATTATATATTTGGTTACATCACATTCTGCCCCAAACTTTTGCATCTTTCAAGAACATTGATCCAAACACCATATGTTTGGAATCGTGATTTTGCAATGATCTATTTTTTGAAAGTCGGACAAATATGAATGCGACAATACCTATGATAGACACGACAGGTCAGCTACTAACCGGCCTAATTGACCAGATGAAACGCTGGTTCAAGCAGTTTGAACAACTTTTGCAAGTGCCAGCCAGGTCACCAACGGTTCGACGTATCATGCGTGTCAATAGATTCAAACAGCCATCCAAAACATGAATTCTAAAAAAGCCCCAAGGGCGATCGCATATCAGCCGAGATGCTCATAGTTGACTCCGTATATACGCTAAACTGTTCCTTCGTTTATTTCACAATATCTGGAACACCGCAACTTTCCCGGCCGACAGGATGTAGGCTATCTAAGTAAAGGATCTCAAAAAGGTCGCACACTGCTAGATAACTGGTGTGGCGTTATGTTGCAAAGTTCTTTGCAAAGTAATCTTTACGCGTATTCAGGAGAAGATTCCGTGCCGTAAGATCATTTGTTGACCATATCGTCACAATCTGTATAACGACTATCTAAATCTGTAGGACGACGAATTCCAAGAGTCCCCTTATCAAAAGTCCATTGATTATGTAAAAACTTTCGACCGACTCAATCACGAGAATGTGTGGGGCGCCTTCAGGCGCAAGGGAATCATTGAGAAAATCGTCGGTCCCATCGAAGCTAAGCACTAGGCATTTCGTGCAGAGTGTTGCTCAACGGGGTCGTGCCCGATCCCATCCGGGTCATAGCTGAGGTGAGGCAAGGCTGTATACGATCACCACTACTGTTCCTCTTCGTAATCGCGAAAATACTAGTAGGAGCAATTGACCGTGAACCAAACCGCGGGTTACTGTGGCAGCTTATTAGAAAGGAGCACTTAAATTACTTCGAACTGGCTGATGATGTTGCACTACTAGCAGCAACTGGATAGTCATGAAGAAAATGAATATATTTTTTGGCTCAGGAAGTACTAGCACACCGGTCTCAAGCTCAGTCTCAAGCTTAATGACTCGCCCCTATAACGTAACTCACACCAACACACCCTCATATATTAGTTTTAAAATAACATAGTGAATGAAAAACAAAGACACTATTATCGAAAGGTACCGATAAGTGCAAAAGTGTATTGCAAGGTACAGACTGCGAGATGAACTTTAGACCCAGGATTTCTACAACAGTGAACCAATTTCAATTTGCTAGTGCACATTGTTTGTTGCTAATAGGCCAACGGCGCTCTGATATGTAGAGTAAGCTCGACGACCTTGCCAAACACTCCTCATCTGTAGGTTTAACCATCATTGTCAACAAGACCAAATCGTTGGATGTGAAAACGGCGACCCCCTCCAGCTTTGCGGTAGCCGGCTAAACAGTGGAGCATGTTGAAAGCTTTCAATATCTTGGCAGTTGGCAGTAGAGACACCGGGTAACTTGAGTACAGGATGAAATTTTTCAGAAGCAGATAATTTCCCATCAACATGAGAGGCTCTAGGAGTGGACAGTAATGTATTGCTAGAACGAAGAAATGAAGAGAAAGTATTGATAGTTCCGTTAAAGTTCGGCAGGCTGTGAGTTTGAAAGATGCAAGTTGAAAACGAACGGAAGCGCATTTTAACGGTAGTATGCGATTGAGCACACATTTTTTTTTACCAAGCTACTCCAGATGCAGGATAGGCAAAGGGGTATCTCCTGACTGATGTTGTAGATTTTTAAAAGATCTTAATTGATGTGTAGTTGGCAATTAACTATTCAGAAAGCTAAATGAACGAATCCATGTTGAAAAAAGAAGACACCGAGTTGTGATAAATCTATCCGCTCCCATGTTAAAGTATAGGATGAAAAATTTAAATTGCATCCAATAAATTCAAAAGAAATTTTAATTAAAGCGGTTTGTTGTATGATGGATTCAAAATCTAAAACCGCAATATAGGGGAATTTTTATTTTGCTGAAAATGCCTTTATTGAATAGTTTTGGATTTTTCTTCCCTCATGCAACAAACTGGTTTTAATAAAAATTTCATTTAAATTTTTTAGAACCATTTTAATATGTTCGTCCAATACTTAAGCTGTGAGATTAATCATCACTTGGTGTCTTCTTTTTTTTTTCAACCTGGATTTGTCCATAAGCTTTGCTTAATATCTCGCTCAAACGTGCATTTTGCACGTTGTTTGTTTGTTTTGTTTGTTTGTTTGTTGCAATGCGATTGCAATGCATCTTTTTTTTTAATTGTATGATGACAACATTGGTAGAGTATTTATCATTAACTTTATGTAGGCCACAGTATATGCTGTTTGCTCTCGTCAGAATCCAAATGGCTTAATGATGGTTTTTGTAATGACAAAGCGTGCACATGAAATATTTTATCATGGCTCTGTTAAAAAAATACGAAAGAGCTTTATTATTGAATCACTGAGCGATTTTATGATGGTTTAAAGTTCATCGTCAACTATTTTTTAAAGCTAGATTGTTCTAGTCTTCAACTTCCTGCTAGAAAAGGTTATATAAACAGCCTAAAGTAAAATAATTAACGACACAAGTTTCGCATCAAAGAAAGCTGCTTTTCAACAAAATAGCATGTCTATTGCAATAATACAATCGTTAAAAATTTAAACAAAGGCTAAAAGGAAGTAGGATTGTTACATGGGCTTGGAGGCAATAAGGCTTGCTTCATTTAGAATTGGAACGAACTTTTGCTCATATTGTGGCGCTCCTGGTGGACGGATTTGAAAGTTCTTAGCGCCCACGTGTCAGCAATTTTGTCAGCTTCACGTATGTATTTTTGAAATTCCGCAAATCGACTGTACTTTGTAAACAATCAACATGGAAGCCGAAAGAAGGGAAAAAAATAGTTATTTGGAAAATCCATTGTGGTCTGCATCTAGGCTAGCTAAACAGCTGGAATTGCCCAGAAATACCGTATGGCGCGTTATCAAACGGTATAAGGAAACATTGACGACGATTCGGAAGCCTCAAGCCAATCGTCAGGAGTGACAACGCAGTGAGACTGAACTCTGGGACCGGTAGGAATCTGCCAGTACGTGAAGACGACTCGTCAGTCTTGGCTAGCCAGCACTCGAACATAACGAGTGCCCAAATCCGTGCTCGAAGCTATACGAATGCGACCGTTCGATGGTGTCTTCTGATGGACACACCTCAGACTACTCTGCCAGTAGGTTCACAGCAAAAAGATACTCAGGCGCAAGTACTGCATATCGGTCCCAAGCTTCGGTCGCCAAGGCTTAATGCAATGCGCTCGCTTATATGATGAACTCACGACGAAACACTGCTCAAGATTCTGAATCATAAAGGAACACCGCAATATCGAAACAGATGGCGCAAATATGTACAGCAAGGTGCTGGACTTCAAGGTCGTATCATGCAGAACCAAAGGGTTCTACGAACAGTGAACCAATGTTCGAACATAGCTAGTCTGTCATAATTGACTGTGATGAATGAAACCTATGTCAAGGCTGACTTCGGGCAAATCCCAGGTCAAAAATTTTACTTGGCAACGGCTTGGGGGGATGTTCCAGCCAAATTTAAATTTGTTTTTGCCGACAAATTTGCACGAAAATTCATGATTTGGCAGGCCATTTGCAGCTGTGGCAAAAAACGAAAGTTTTCGTTACAAATAAGACAATGACGTCGGAACTATACCAAAAGAGTGTCTCCAAAAACGAATTTTGCCGTTCATTCGATCCCACGACCATCCCGTAATGTTTTGGCCAGATTTGGCAAGCTGTCATTACAGCAAAGTCGTTCAAGAATGGTATGCAGAGAAAGGGGTCCAGGTTGTTCCGAAAAACCTTAACCCACCCAACTGCCACCAGTTCCGCCCTATTGAGAAATACTGGACAATCATGAAGAGGAGACTCAAGGCAAAGGGAAAGGTTGTCAAAGACATCAATCAGATGAAGACCTGGTGGAATAAGATAGCTAGAACGATGGACGAAGAAGGTGTGCGCCACCTAATGAGCCGTGTTACAGGAAAAATTCGAGAATTCCTTCGAAACCGTGACGAATAATTTTATCCGTATTTTTTCTTAAAAGTATGAAGAAAACGCTACATTTGTGTAAAAAAAGATTTTGAATTCAATAATAAATAACTGAAATACAGGCAACTGTTTTTGTTCCAATTCTATCTGAAGCAAACTTTATACGTACATTCGTTTAATTGACTCCATGTAAACTGTACGCATACGCTACACTTTATACTCATATCCGCTATCATATGCGATCTTGTGGTCAATGGGTCATCACTCAGAGTCTTCTAGGTTTATTTCGTCAATTACGATCAAGTAAATTTTAAATCCTTGTCTTATCTCAAACTTTATTCACTCATTTTTCTGACGAAATGGCGAAATTTTTAAGAGATGTTTTTTTCTGTAGTTACGAGCTGTGATGTTTTTTAATGGATTATTTCAATAATTTTCAAGTTTTCTAATCTTTAACCAACTTGCCAATAGGTCATAATAATAAAGTGAGTAAAAGCTTTTACTTTGCTCAAATGCGTACGTCAAACCGTTTACTTGAGTATTTACTCGCGTCGATATGACAAAAGCAAGAATTTGAGTACTTACTTTTCGAACATCTAAGTCCATATGAATAAAAAGTATAGTCTGAGAAAGCATACTCAGTTAAAGGGAACAAACACAATCGCGTGTTGTGTGTAAAAAACAACATAATATGTACGTAGAAGATTTTGTAAGTTTTCCATTTCCAGTTGACGTAAGCAGTGTTTATCAAAGCTTTGATCGTTCAGTGACAAGTTTCTAAAACACGACGGTTTACGGATATGTGACTTTGTGGCACAAACATTTTTGGAATATGAAACCCGAGAAGGAGCATTAATATACAAAGGATGGAGTGATTTTTTTTGGAAACGATTTATTTGCATAATTTGATTTACACCACAAGTAAGCGTGGGCGTAGATTTAGGCATTCATCAAACTACTGTGTTCAAAACGATTAACGATTTGATTCACTTTCCTTGCACAGTTACTGAAATTGAACACGACAAGAAGTAGTAGCAACAAAATTTCAGATTCCCCTGCGCTATAGGGGCCATATATTGCATTCATATCTGGGTTTATCTGCTTTGATTGATTATCTTCATCGACTTTCATTCGTTAATATCTCCAAGAATATCTCAGCTTCAGAACATTTGTTTTGTTTAAGTCTTAAGTAATAAATAATAGCTACGGTAGTAACTGTTTTTAACCTATGTGACCTGTTGGAAACGAAATTAAGAGATTACAGCTGTGGTTATTAAAAGAGAAAGACTTTGAAGAGAATCGATCACAACAGAATCGATCACAATTTAAAAAAAAAGCCGAAGAACTAACTAAGTTCATAGCGATTGTACTACATGAACTTTTACTAAAGTTGGGGTTTTCAACACCTCCCATCAACTGGAATGTTTTTTTCCAAATCGTTCATAACAATTTTTTCGGCTTCCAGTCAGCTTCCGGCCCGACTTTACCTTTGAAACTTTGCCTCATGTTGCTAATTAATGTGACATGCCCAACGTTCCTATAGGATGTACCTTCAAATTTTCAACCTTCCCGAACACACTGGAGTTAAATCCACACTCGAGTGTTTGCGATTATTAGGTTAATCGATATTGGACAGATTTAAGAAATTTGATTGATTGGCTTTATTATCGAGATTTCCGATTTGTATTATACACTGATAGGCAAAATAAAGTGCCCACCTCTTCGTTTTTTCAATTTCTCTGATTTACTTGGTTCAAATTAAAGTAAACACAGTGTAGTTTTTTTTTATTATTTAATTTTTTATATTCTTTTTAAGTTTCACTTATGGAATACTGAAAAAAAGGAGTTTTACTTAAAGAAAAAAAAATCAATTTGTGTTGAAAAAAAACAGTGACAAAATAAAGTGCCCACTTCAAAAATCGATATGTTTTCGATAGTTTCCATTGGAAGACCCCTCGATTGTTTATGTTTTGATATTTTGACATGTTTTGAAGCAAACGGCTCAACCTGGTGCATTTGTATACGTGATCGCATTTGATTCAATTGAAAAAAATGGAGAACGCAGTGCTTTCGAAAGCAATTCCCTTGTGTATCCGAAAATTGGTCGTTCGTGATGTGCAAAACGGTGGTTTGGTGATGTGAAAGCGGTTGGCAAAATTCTTCTGAAGCTTAAAACGTTTGGATCAGTGGTGGATCGCCCTGGCAGAGGCAGGAAGCGGAAAACGGATGCGAGAACGGACACCAAGATCATGCGCGAAGTCAAGAAGAACCCGAAGGTAACTGTCCGCGAGATGCAGGAAACCCTTCAGTTATCAGTTTCCGGTCGAACTGTTCGTCGCCGTCTCGTGGCACAGGGGTTGAATAGCAAACTTGCCCGGAAGCGCCCATTTATCAGCAAGGCAAACAAAGCCAAACGGCTTAAGTTTGCTAAGGAGCATGCTGCCCCTAGAGTTCTGGAAAACGGTTCTCTGGACGGACGAATCAAAATTCGAGCTGTTTAACCGAAAGCGGCGGGTTCGTGTTTGGTGCAGATCGGGAGGGAAGCTTCAGGAGCGCCACATCCAAGGCACGATGAAGCATGGAGGAGGAAATGTGATGGTCAGGGGGTGTTTGTCGTGGGGTGGGGTGGGAAGCATTGTGAAAATCGACGGGATAATGACGGCAGATTCTTACATCAACATCCTGCGAGAAAATCTGGAGGTTTCGCTGATCCGGACGGGCCTTGAAGAGAAGTTCGTATTTCAGCAGGACAACGACCCGAAGCATACTGCCAAGAAGACCAAGTCTTTCTTCCGGTCTTGTCGGATCAAACTGCTGGAATGGCCTCCACAAACCCCGGACCTCAATCCCATCGAGAATTTGTGGGCGATTCTCGATGCCAGGTTTGACAAAACTGGTGTTACCAATAAAAATAACTATTTTGAAGCCCTGGAGTGTGCCTGGGAAGAGCTAGATCCACAGCACCTAAAGAACCTGGTCGAGAGCATGTCAATGCGCCTGCAGGAGGTCAGCGGAGGACGCATCAATTATTGAAATGCTTTTATTTGACTTTAATTTATGTTTTCTGTAGCCTAAATGAAGTGGGCACTTTATTTTGTCACTGTTTTTTTTTTCAACACAAATTGATTTTTTTTCTTTAAGTAAAACTCCTTTTTTTGCAGTATTCCATAAGTGAAACTTAAAAAGAATATAAAAAATAAGATAATAAAAAAAATACAGTGTGTTTACTTTAATTTGAACCAAGTAAACGAGAGAAATTGAAAAAAACGATGAGGTGGGCACTTTATTTTGCCTATCAGTGTAAGTTTGGGGTCTAGGTTCGAGAAAAAAAAAACAAATCTGGATTGCGAAAACATTTCATTCATGGTTTTATATAAATCCCTATAAAACTACGTAATTATATCTGAACATTATACTAATTACTCCTATTTCAAATTTATACTAAGCGAGTATAGCTGTCGTTTATAGAGAGCTAAGTGTCAACCATCGATTTAGAGTGAATTTTAAACTAATAAGTTTAGATTTATTTCTGAGTGTATGTCAAAAAAAACTGTTTAAACACACAGACACGAATTTGATAGTCAATTTTACCATTATTGGGGGTTAGGATGACTATTGCAGTATAGTGATTTCGAGCCGACTATGATCATGTTCAAAACGACCATTAAAAATAGTTGTTCCAACATTTGCCTCAATGACGAAATAGTCCTTGTTACCATGATCATAGTCAAAAATGCCATGAACGTGGTGAATTCCACCATTTTCATGGTTATTGCAACCACTATATGCAATAGTCATCCTGACTTGATGATTTAATTGTCGGTATAACGATAGAATTTTTCTCAGAGCAGAGTAAATGCTGTTCGAAATTCGAACTTACTCCGAGTAAAGTACAACTTTATTCATACGAATTTGAGCAAATGCTCTAACAGTTTACTTTACTGAAACTGGTTTACTTGTGAGTAAATACTAGTTTTTATTCATATGGCCGATATTTCGATTTCAATGGTCAAAGGTGTTTATGACGCGTAGGATAGTTTTCAGTGTATCGATACGTCACACCATGTAATTTCAGTGCCGGGAGAGCGAGCGGTCAACTTGCAAACGCTTCAACTTGTGCACTTGCAAAGCTCTAAAAGCGTTTGTTACACGCACACAACCAACCATTCATGTTTAGCTTTGGACCCAAACATACGAAGATCCAAGCGAGTTGCTACGATTCGTCTGTTGGTCAACGTTCAAGCGCTCTTGGCTTGGAAGCAAACAAAAGAAATTAAACTTCGAACCAACTGTATGTTTGATTAAACCGGACGTTGAGTTTGATTAGCCGGGCCCGTAAAGCAGTAGATGCACCATAATAGCTTCACCCCACTGATGGATCAACCGTTGTAAACACAATCGCTTGCTTGGCGTCTCCATTGAACCGCGTGTCTTGTCTCAGTTGAATGAGACAGTACAAATCACCATCCGTTCTCCATCACGAACGAAAATGACGATGAAAGTGCGTGTGATTTTTTTTAGCTTTTGGTTGTATCTTATTCCGCCATATGATTGACGGGTCGTTGACGCACCAAAACTGAGCGGAAAATTGGAGTTACATCACATCAGCGGTGGATGAGTAAGTTCGACACTGTGGGGGAGGTGGTGCCCCGAAAGAGCTTCATGCAATTTCAAGTGTTTGCGCCTCCCAGCCCGATTTTCTCATTGAACGGGTTTAAATCCGTTTGAAGGATACTTTTCACATGAGTGTTATGTGTCGATGCATCAAGTGTGCATATGACCTTCTTGCAACGAGTGTGAGCTGGCAAAGATTATACCTCTTGCCAGTGCTCGTCCACCTGTGTCCCATATCATTCACAACCGTTGAAGCTCTCTTATCATCCGCTCCGCATAGAAGTGCATCAACCACACACTTCAAAGAGAAAAAGTACGATTCTCTTCGGCTATAGATAGATCGCACTGTGCATGTACTCCTCTGCGCGTTAGCAGGATAGCAGGGATGAGCTTTCCCAGAGCAGTGATAACGCGGCAGCACTAACTTCGAATCGCGCGCTAGCATAATCAGTTGTTCCCTGGCGCGGTGACGGAACAGAGGGACCAATCTATCATCCATACAGTCATTGTCGTAATCGTCACCCAACGGTAGTAGTAGCAGCCAAAAACGGTAGCAACCCGAGATACACCTATAAAAAGGCACCTGTCGCCGGCTGTCCAGAGTTAGTCCGTCGGGAGCAAACGTCCAGGGTGGACATCCTTTGGTAAAAAGGCACACAAGCTGTAAAGTAAACGATAAATCAAAAATAACAACGATTGATTTGGGACAATTGGATTATTTGATTTGAACCAGTGATACGCACGCGTTCCAGTGTTAAGCGATAAAAAAATACAAGCAGTTATTTTTAATCCAACAAAATCCGACAATGACGTCCAATTGGCTAATCGTGTTGATTGGTGAGTGAATTTGAATTATTGGTGGTCCGAGTATCGGTGGGATTTACTTGAATGATAATTGATCGGAGTGATAAGGTGGCAATAAATGGGAACTTACAAGCAACTATACAGGAAGATTGTAAACAAGTTAAACTTCCGGACTGCGTCGAGGTGTGTTGTGACGCGCGGCCGATGGCTTATCAGAATTTAAAGAAAAATGCATGTTAAGTGACGGAGCCGATTTTGATTGATCGCTGCACAGTACAGTGCTGTCCGAGTGGCTATTATGCTTTGTTAGGCTATCAAACTGATGATTGGCCTTTTACGACCAGCGATGAGCGAAACGAGTGAACATTGATAAAATAATTCGATTTGTATTTGAATAATACAATGCTTAACGTTGGAGGACAAGTGGGATTGCCCGAGGAGCATTTGCGTAGCAGATTTGGAGTAAATCTTCGAGCTCGGGTTGCACCCTTTTGATGGCATATCTGTTTTTGATGAGTTGTTATTATGCCTTATGCTTAACCAAAGAATAGAAGACGGAGGTGATCTAGAGAAAAATCAATGAAGTTTACAGAACCGTGTAGAATTTCCGAAAGTTTTTTAGAAGAGAGTAAGGAAACTTCATTGAAGTAGAAAAAAGAGCAATTTGTTAAAATCTTGTAATATTCAATCAAATATTTTGGAAATTTGATAAATTATTTCGAAGTTTAGGTGAACTTCTACAGTCAGATTCAGCCGGCTGACTGAAATGTTTAACTCTCTTTTCTGTAGATTGGCAATGCTGTGGAACGTTGTTGCTTCTATCTCAATGCTGATATTGGTTTGTGAAATCTGGATTTATTTTTCACCTGCTATTTCGAATTCTTCGAGAGTGTTCAATGTCGATCATTATTCATCAGATTTTCTTAGCTTTGCTCCTTTTACACTTCCGCTATCTTTTCCATCTTCCTCGAAACCTACTGGCTCTGTATACTGTTCGAAAACACTCTAATTTGAATTTTTATAAGTTCTTGTCGTAACTGCAGAAATTGCTCCTTATTCTTAAACTGTTTCTTTTTTTAAGGATTTTTCATTCTAGACACTTCGTTTTACAGCAGCTTATTCTGCAGCAACCGTTTCTTTTCCATTCGTCTCTAATAATTAGGAATTCATATTTTTAAATACATAGGTAATATAGTTTATCATTAACTATCTTAGTTTTGTTGCACCCTGCCTTGTTAAAGGCTAGTATGCAGCTCGAATGGAATGTCTATTAGGATAGGACAAGTAAGCGTCAAGAAATGCTTTTACTGTCGGAATTACTTACCTTGTATGCAGCTGAAAAGGAGGGCAAACTTCGTAACGTTAGTAACACCTGCCCATGTAATCTAATGGGACTGTCACTTTTCCTGGCGGAATAATATTCCGTTCGATTATTCCGCAAAGAAAACTGACATTTCACCCATACTGGAGAAGTTATCAAAATTTCTTCGGTAAAAAAAGCAAAAATTACTTCAGGTCTTTACTTGTCGGCTGCATACTAGGTTTAACAATGGGAAAAAAATCCAGCCGGGAACTTATCTTCCGTTGCTATTCTGTAAGATCGAAAGATTTCGCTAGATTTAATAGGGCAAAAGCTGTATCACCAAGTGGCGGCAGTGTTCCTATATTTGTGTATGAAGTCTCCATTCACAACTATTGGTAACTAGTAACTAGTCAGGGCCTCCCTTAGCTCAGTCAGTAAAGGCGCAGCTACAAAGCAACACCATGCTGGAGGTGGCTGGGTCCGATTCCCGGTCTGGTCTAGGTATTTTGCGTTAAGGAAAATTTCTCGAATCCCTGGGAGTAGCGTATGAATGTACTTGCCACACAATCATACTAATGCAAAAATGGTACCTGGCATCGAAAGCTCCCAATTAATAACTGTGGAAGTGCATCTAGAACACTAAGTTGAGAGCAAGCAATAAGCTAATTGTGAAAGCAATAAGCTTGAAATGCTAAAGAAGAAGAAACTAGTCACTAGTAACACTTGAAAAGGGCCTATCTTCGTTGATCGATTCTCTTCATCGACTTTCTCTTATGTGAATAACTCGCCAGCAAAAGCATTTTCCATAGTATTTAATGTTCATTGTACAAGTTCCCAACAAACATCAATGTTGAATAAACGTTTCTCCAAACAAGTTTGGAGAAGTTGTTTAGCTTTTTTTTGCTAGAAAGCTGAATAACTTCTCCAAATTTGTTTGAATAAGCAGTTATTCGATACTGATGTTTGTTGGGTTAACAACGTCTTCACTCAACCTAAGCGGCAAGCAGAATCACAAATTTATTTGTTTAGCCGTGATGAACCACCCAAGTAACACACATGTTTCATAACGGTTGAAAATACTAGTATATAACGAGATTTGGTTGTAAAGAAGCTTACTCAATATAAAAGCACGAAGATGTGTTATTCGGGCAAAACGCTAGGCGACGAAGAGAAACGATCGACGAGGAAAGACCCTTTTCGAAGGTTACGCGAGAAATACTCTGGATCATTTCTAGACAAAAGGTCGAAAGTAACAATTATAAACAGTGTCTTAAAACGTAAATTTCCTGTAAATGTCAGGTTGCTAACATCTAAAGCTATGTCCATTTAGAATCCGGAATAATAAAATCATCTGTATCTCGGTAACGGATTGACGTACAAATAAGTTTAATACATCAAAACAAAGGTAATTCATTGTACTTTAAGGAAAACGAAATTTCTCTTCGTTTCTAATGAAAATTCGTACTTTCTTCTTTATTCCTCCCATCAAACGCTGCACACCTCCGGAGTCAACTTCTTTGGCACATTTGTTCAACATTTTGGTCATCCAAGTCGCGTCCCAAGCTGTTTTTCTACTTTTCTTAAGCTTCCACTTCATTATTGCCTAAAATCTTTCGATGGGCCGGAACTGCGGGCAGTTGGGTGGGTTTTTGTTTTTATCGATGAAACGTTATTATCGCGGTACCACTGGATGACTGTAGTGGCAACTCGCCAAATCTGGCCAACACTTCACGGGCCCTTTGTGGGCTTTAAACAAAGTTAGTACGTGGTTTTTTGAGGCATTCTTCCTTGTACAGCTTCGAGTCCATCGTCTTATTCGTCACGAACACTTTGGTCTTTGCTCCGCAGCTGCATATCCCTTGCCAAATCATCAGTTTTTTTTTTGGCAAAGTTGTCCATAAAAGCAAACATAAACTTCGCAGGAATATCTCTTCGTGCCTTCGCCATGTAGAATTTTTGGCCAGGGAGCTGTCCGAAATCCATTTTGACGTTTCATCGTCGATGAGCAGGCATCCTTGGTACTACGTCAAAACCTGCTCGTACAATTTCCGAGCTCGAGTTTTGGTGACGAAACTTTGCTTCAACGTTCTGTTTGGTTGCTTGCTGGCTCGATAAGAACGATATCCTGCTCGCAAACGAATTCTTCGAACGGTACTGCGAGCAGCACCGTATTTTTGTGCGATTTCATTATCTGATAGTCCAGGGTTTGCTCTAACGGTTCTCAACACCTTCTGGTCCAGCTTGCGGTCATATGTTCCACTACGACGCTTACCTCGGGCACTCGATCCACGCTCTTTCGCTCCTTGAAACGTTTGAGCACATCATACATGGTTGATTTGGCGATTTTCAACGTTTTTGCGATTTTTATTGCGGACCACGTTGGATTATCAATGTGGGTTTGCAGAATTTGTCCTCTCGGCTTCCATCTTGAATAACTTTTGACTTACTGCATGAAACACCGTGAAATTTATGCCACAGAAAGTGGGTGCCTAAGTAAAAAAACCGCTGTAAAAGAATTCTTGCAGCGGTCACTTTCCGAGCCGATGCAACACAATAAGTGATTCCGGATTCTAATTGGACAGAACTTTATATCCACTACCGACGGGAAGGTAATAACTTTCTCTATCTGTTTCTGGTGCTTTTTTATTAATGGGAGCAAGCAGATCCCAGAAAAATACGCTAGACGTAATTTTTTACAAATGTTACTTTCGACCTTTTGAATAATTTGTCTAGAATTTATCTGTTGTACAATAAGTATCGTTACTTACTTTACCACTCAGACCAAGGCCGCTGTGGTCTCTGCCGTTTACAGAAGTGGTCTGTTGTCTCCGTTCTATTCGGTCGATGGCTGCATTTCGTCAGACTTGCAGTCTTATGTCGTTTTCGGTTTTAAACCTGCGTCAGGTCTGACTCCAACTCGCAGTTACCGAACGAAAACGGATCCAGAGTCGAGTCAGTATGATGGTATTAGTGCAAAACATAAACCTAAACAAACAAAAACATTTCATTTTGACAATTCAAGTTTGTGTGTCCATTGTTGAATTCAGGTTGGACCTTGAAGAAAGATGAAAGCAAACCTCATCGATGTTGGGTTGGATGCAGAGCGGATCCAGATCCTACAGTGATCAGTGATTGATCAGTTTTGACATCATTGGTTTATTGAACCTCTTCTCCCAACCCAAATGTCCGCACCTTTGCCTTGACCCCTTTCATCAAATTTTGGGCAATGATAGGACCGACTTGCTTACTTACTTTTAACCACACTTTCTTTAGTTCAAGTTCATTTTCATCAGTTTTGGGTTTTAACGAGCTTTGCCTTTCCATGATTGCCCAAAATTTTTCAATTGGGCGACGTTCCGAGTGCTTGGAGGGTTGACGTCCTTGGGAAGGTTGGTACAAAAACCACATTATTATCTTTGTACCAGTCTAAGACGGGCTGGGCATAGTGGCAAGATGCCAAATACGGCCAAAACAGTGTCGGGCCATCGTGAGATCTCAAGAAGGGCAGAAGTCGTTTTTGGAGGCATTCGTCCTTGTAGATTTGTCCGTTAACGGTCCCAGAGGTGATGAAGGGCTGACTCATTTGCCACATCCGCAGATCGCTTGCCAGACAAGGAATTTTTTGGCGAATTTCAGTTTCAGACAGTTTCTTCTTCCGTACACTCTCCGGAACGGCCAACTTAGAGGTGGCGACGTAGTGTTCCTGTCCTGGCATTTGTTTGGTGTCGGCTTTAATGTAGGTCTCATCATCCATCACAATGCAGAACGGTTTTGTGAGCCACTCCCAGTACAGTTTTCTTGCACGAGTTTTGAACACCGAGTTCTGTTTATCGCTCCGGTTCGGTGCCTTCTGGACCTTGTACACATGTAATCCAGAACGTTTCATTGTTTTCTGCACAAAACAAACTGAAACTTTCGCCTTTTTCGCAACATCCCTGATCGAAATGTTGGGATAACGCTTAAATTGGTTCAATACCATCCATTGATGAGGTGGATTGATGTCCTTTCCGAAGAAATTCATCCCGTTGTCTCGATACCACTGTACTGCCGTGAAACGCATATCAGTCCCATATGAATAGGAAATCAAGCAAAGATGGGACTGATATGCGTTTCACGGCAGTGTAGTACTTCCATAGAGAACAGACATCCAAGCTAGAGTTCCCTCCATGTGTAAATTTCTGTAACTGCAATTTTAAAATTACAGTTCGTTTCCGTTAGTTTTGGTGAATCGTATGTTGATGGCGCCACATGCCCGCCTCGAGATATGATAGTCGGTCAATTTTAGTTTGGTGAAACCTAGACTAGGCGGCGTTGTTTTTCCAACGGTTTGCTTTTAAAAATTTACCCAGTAAATTGAAAAAAAAAAGTTCGAGCCTGGATGTCTGTTCTCTGTGGTACTTCTTAGCTTGCTGAATCAGACCTCAACTGTACAGGTCGATTGTGAGCCTAAACGATTAATGTACGGAAGAATTTTTTTTTTTCGAGCACCTCTGTTTGTGCATTTTAGAATCCATAGTCTTGTTTGTCACGTAAACCTGGATTTTTTGTCCGCAGCAGCAAATACAAAGTTTCCTTGCGAGTTTACCAGTAAAAAGAAATTGGAACATCACCTCGAGGAGTGGTTTTAAAGAATTTATGTCCGGGAAGCTGTTCATAACCCATCTTCACGTCCGTTTCGTTGTCCAAGCAACCTTCGTACTTCGTATAACTTCCGGGTCACTCTCTAATCGTTCTAAATACCTTTAAACGCAACTACTGATGCTTAGTTCTACCACAGAGAACAGACATCCAAGCTGGAGTTCCCATCCTGTGTAAATTTCTGTAACTGCCATTTTAAAATTACAGCTCGTTTCCGTTTGTTTTGGTGAATCGTATGTTGATGGCGCCACTTGCCTCCTTTTGAGATTTGATAGCCTGTCAATTTTAGTTTGATGAAACATAGACTAGGCGGCGTTGTTTTTCCAACGGTTTGCTTTTAAAAGTTTACACAGTAAATTTGAGAAAATATGTTCGAGCACTGGATGTCTGTTCTCTGTGGTTCTACTGCGACGCTTCCTATGATCCTGCCGATCGATAGAACGCCGCTCACGGAAATGTCTGAGAACGCTGCACACGGTAGATTTTGCCAATTTCAACGGCTTCGCGATTTTCGAAGAGGGTGTGCAAAATTAATGTTCAGTTCGCTACGAGCCTGGAGTGGAATATCAGCGAGCAGTGAAAGGCAGTCTATTCAATCAAACTGGAAATCAGCGACGATAAGTGCCTTCGTGTCCAAATGAATCATAAGGCAGCGTCTCTCGTGACAGTTTGAAAGGGTCCCTCCAAGACAGTCTACAAAGAGCGTATTGGATGAAATGTTGTTGAACTGACTCTATACGTTCGATGCCGTTTTGAAAATGTGAGTTCCAGAATGGGCAAGCATATTCCAAGGTGGACCTCAGCAACGAACAGTACAGCGTCTTAATTCTATCAAAAAATGGACGCCACAATGAATACCCCCGACATCGTGAGACAATCAAATTGGGTCAGCTGCAACCGTCCGGATCACGTCGGCGATTTCGTGCAGTGTGACACGTCTGACTCTTGGTAGAATAATTCGGGTGCCGGGGGTTAAGGGCTCAATAGCAAGCCGTCAAGTTGCCGAGGTTTTAGGCGTCCGTCCCACGTCATCCTTGGCAATGTTAAGACGACTAGCGCAGTGGTGTGACAAGCTGAAGGAACAGGAAAAAGAAATGAGATTTCTTGAGGAGAAGTACTAACTTCTGGAAGACGAATTCGATAATGTGAAGGACAACGCTAGTCTAAGATCTTGCACGAGCGGGAGAGCCATCTCCAACAAAGTAAAATTAGTTGATCAGAGAACAAGAAAGTCAGAAGGCAGGAGGCACTACAGATTCGACGGAGGAATATAATTCTGCTTCACCAACACTCCATTTCCAGTCGTGGAAAATAGCACACCCTAACTTGTCAGTATCGTTTTAACCATGTGAGTAAAAATTCTGAAAAGTTTAGCAACAATGGTTCAATGTGTATTGTGTATGTCTGTCAAGTTTCATAACAATTCATAGATAACATAAGTCCATGGCTTCCAAACAGCAAATCCCGACACCTTATTTAAAACGACGTATGTGATTTTGTACACAAAGCGGTAAACAAAGAATCAAACGTGACTTCCACGGAGCTCTTAGTACTTAGTACCTCCTCCGTCGTCTTGTGCCAACTGGCTTCCCATCAAGCACCATTTTCACAGGATAGTTGTCCGGCATTCTCGCAACATGTCCTGCCCAGCATAGCTAATGGTCTATCTTCTGCCTCCAGACTCGGTCCTCCTGCACTTCACCAAAAATGGTTCATAACACCTGTGGCTCAAAAACTCCGAGTGCTCGCAAGTCCTCCTCAAGCCTGATCCACGTCTCATGTTCGAATGTCCAGCTTCCAGGGCTGGCTTTATAATTCTGCTATGGCCAGAAATTCTACTGCTGAGCATTTCAGAACGAAGAAGGCATCGAAATTTCTCAAAAAATACCTTGTGTGGCAAGCAATTTGCACGTGTGGCAAAAAGAGTAAATCTTTCGTCACTACAGGCACAATCAACAAGGAGATCTATCAGAAATAGTGTCTGCAGAAGCGATTACCAAGTGGCACACTACGGTCGTTATTAGTTATTGTAACTTGATTATGACTTACCAAGTCATATTTATGTTATTTCAACCAAATAGCAACAAGTGTGCTGCTAAGGTTGCTACCCTTCATCAAAAGACACAAAGAAAAACCTTTGTTCTGGTCCGATTTGGCATCATGCCACTATGCTAAAACTGTGATGGAGTGGTACCAAGCAAATCAAGTGAACATTGTACCAAAAACCTCAAACCCGTGAAAAAATTGCTCAGAGCTACAACCAATCGAGAGATATTGGGCTCTGATGAAGTGGAAGCTTTCTGTAAAGAAGCAAGGAATCAAGGACATCAAACACTTCCAGCAAATTTGGACAAAGACGGCTTCTACGATTTCTGAAGAGTCTGTACAAACCCTAATGGACGGAGTTAAGCACAAAGTTCGAAAAATTTATGCATACACCGAATAACTATGTTTTGTCTTCACAAATTGTTAAAACACATCCCATGAATCTGAAATAAACAACTACGACGGAAATATAATGCGAAATTTATGTTTTATTCATGTTTTGAGGTGTCCGGATTATTCCGGATACAGACCTTATTGTTTTAAAGATGGCGTTAAATGATGTCATACACGATTTTGCGTCAGTGTTGCCATCAGTCGCTAAACACGGATACTTATCATACAACTCTCGTACTTTCTCTGAACTCTTAAGTCTTTGGTTAATACTGTTTGTACTTAATCTGAACTTGAAAGTCCACGGAAAGTGCATGTGGAACTTCTTGCGAATTTGAACATTCTTGATTGGGATTCATTCCAAAGATGGTATCATTTTGAGCTTACCACTGTTATTCAACTATTTTTTCTCACTTTTTAAACAAGAAAAATCTAATCATTTTTATTTTCACAAACCGACGTGCAGTTTCACAAAGTGACATTTATTTTCAGTAACGGGGGCTCCCGGCACTTAAAAACGGCTCCCAATAGGGCATTAATGTCAACTTATGTATGCTAAAAATCAATGGTTGGTTCGTTGGTTTAGGTAGTCTGTTTTTTAAAGCGTGTTTCATGGTGAAATGCATTCAAAAATTTTTCATAATATTTTGAAATTGTTTTTTTCAATAGTTACACCAGTAAGATTTAAAAAAAATTAACTGCCGGTGTATTGTATTTACTATCGAACAATGTTATAATCCACATACCCCTATAATACCCTATTCTGGACAAATTTATTTGATCTAGGTAAAATGATTCTATAGGTTTTGACAGATGAGATCGCCGCACATTTGAACTCGGCTGTTGGTGGATTCTTGATCAAAAGGCGAAGATTGGAGTTTCATGTCGGTTTGTCGATTACTAAAACCATCAATTCACGGATAAATTCCCTTCCTCACCCTATATATTGAAAAAGTACCATTTGCCTATAAAACCCTGTAGTTAAAACAAAAGTTGCAATTGAGCATTATGACACCACTTTGTCATCACAGCACCGATAAACCGGCATAAATGACAATAGAAAATGTCTTAATATTTCTGTTCAAATCATATTACCGACATCATATCTTCGTGTGTTCGCTGAGAACGTTTACTGAAGCCACGAACACGCTTTGAAATATAATAAGGCGACCCGGCGATTCTATAGTTTTTGGCAGATGGGACTCGCTACACATTCGAATCAGATCGTTGCGGATTCTTGATCAATAGTGTAAGATTAAGTTTCATGTCGGTTTGTCGCTGGTCATACGGAAACAATGTGAGCCTCAGCCAAACACCTCCAGAGAGC
>JASCZW010010644.1:0-35612 GCA_034211315.2 Aedes japonicus | reverse complement strand
AGAGTGTTGCAGTGCCCTTTTATCCAAATGATCGGTAATGTTTACATGCGGGAGCTTGTATGTGCATGCAGTAACCTCGGAAGGAGCCGTGACTTCTCCAGACATTCTTAAATGGGTTGCTGGATCTGCAGTAGTGCCAACACACTTTCTAGCTCCCGGATTAAGCTTTCTTCCAATGGTCACTTGACGGATTGTTGTAAACAGATTTTTTCCATAATACCATTGTCGGTCTCAATGGGTGTTAGATTGTAAACACACACGCATAATCCTAACTTGACAAAAGAAGTTTGTGTTTGAAAGAAGAAAAAATCGCATAAAGAAGATAAATTTAAAGAGTGCCAATAATATATAATTCCGAAGAATTGCAAGAAAAAGAAGGCAAAAATATCTCGTTGACAATTTTAATTTTAGAAGCAATAACGTGACAAAGGAACGGACAGTGGCAATATTTTTCCGTAAAGTATTACATGTGTTGATCTTTGGTGATATGCTCATGTTCATGTTGCATCAATCCAAAATTATTTAAGAAATGAACCGAAGAGGCTTTATTTAATTATTATGTAACGCTGCAAGCGTGACGCAAGTCAAGTGTTACGTAAAATATGAACGAAACATGCTTGCGTTTTGAAACGTAGGTTTCATTCAAAATTGAATTCCCCTACATGGGCATTTGAGGTAATGGTCATTTGAGATATTGGTCATTCGATACGGTGGGGTACTCAAATTCTGGTGTTAATGGCATTCGAGGATCCGAAAAATAACCTCATTTAAGGCTCTTTGGGAGAGCATTGTGGAGCACTAATTAAGGCAGAGTCCATGTCCAAGAACGAAGAGTAGACTGTGCGCGTGAATGCGTCATTATCGTCATGTCGTTTGCATGTCTTTTTGATTTATCAGTCCTGTTCTTCTCGTCATGACATCAAAGTACAAAAACAAAACGGAATTAGCTTCAAGCATATTTAAACTTCTGACTGAAAGATTTCCTTACATGAAGAACCGATTTGCTGACTACTGAAGCTTCAAGCCAAATGCTTAGCCGTCTCTCTCCCGTCTAGAAAACCTACTAGCATGCTCATCATCACCTCTTCAAATTTTCATTGAACTCCAACTCCAGATGTCTCTAAGATTGTTATTTAGTATGTGGGCATTTTTCTCACCTGGACATGTTATTATAAATTCTCTTCCATTCCAGCTGATCAAGTGAACCT
Organism: Aedes japonicus; assembly: GCA_034211315.2. NCBI lineage: Eukaryota > Metazoa > Arthropoda > Insecta > Diptera > Culicidae > Aedes > Aedes japonicus. The sequence goes on along the minus strand of JASCZW010010644.1, from coordinate 34,404 downwards.
ACCAAGGTGTTGAATAAGAAGAACTTGGGTAAATGTCATGGCTCCAGACTGGTACTCTGATGCTACAACAATCCAGGACTGTGAATGGTCGGCGATGATATACTGTTCTATGCTGTGTTAATTTCAGCAGAGATGATTAGCAAATCAAAGTAATATGTACCGGAGATATTTAGTAATTTTTTTTCTTGAGAACTTCAGGTTGATTGTGGGAACTGTGGGCATTTTTATCATCAGAGATCAATCAGATATGAGCTACTGTGCAATCAATCAATGGAGCATTTTGTATCAAACCCTTTGGGAGACACTAAACTAAACACTTGGCTTCTGAGTTAGCCTATGGCAGGATTCTGATCCTGTTGGAAGTGCTTGTGATGCAAAGAAGCACTTTTCCACCCTGCACTCAACGCACCATAACAACGGCCAAGCTTCATGCCACAACATCCCTGCAACCGAGACCGGAAAAACTCACCACATCGCCATTTCCATATCCTCCGCTGAAGAGTCCACTCAGCATCCGTCCTGGAACAGGGAGCGAATATCCACACCAAAGCGAGAAGCCCGTAAAATGGGAGGAGAGGCAATTTTCCCACTTTCGGGTTCTGGCACGTTCCATCTATCTTGCAATTCCATCTTTTCCACCCAAATTCTCCCTTTCATCTAGCGTTCGTTCGTAAACATTGAGTTTGTCCCCTCTCATGTTTCGCCCTTTTTCATGCGAAAGAGATGACTTTTGCCTCTCTCCTATTTATGTATGTTTCAATTAGATGAGGTACAAGAAAGTGACAGAAAATGCTTCTTCGCTGCGGCCAAGGAGGATACTGTCGTCGCTTTGTGGTCCCTTCATCCCCGGTTGATTGTAGGCCGACCCTTATTGTTTGGTTTATGTGTTAAATTTGATGATTTTACGTCCAGACTGTTCCAGTTTTGCAGCCGGAGAGCCAAGTGTGAACAACGCCAGTGTGATGGGCGATACAGTTTTTTGTTGTGTTTGCAAGCGCGCACTGGTTGAACGTTTCGAGTAACCTTCTTGAGGGATACATTTTTTTATTTGAGCCATGTCAAGTGAAATCTATTGCACCACCGCAAACCCACTCAGCCGACTTTTTCCGGCCGTGGGATGCTGTCGCAGCCGCTAATAAGGCCGTCCACGGGTCCAAGCAAATCCGGTGAATGTGGCAGTGAAGGAACGATTAAAAGTGAACCATGTGAACTGCGAGTACGAGCGCGGTTGGATTTGGAAAGTCCCGTTTCGTCCGAGCCCGCGTCGCCTCCGTTCAGTCCTGTGAAGATGCCTTTTTCCCTGGAACTCCCGAAATGGATATCAGTGCCGCCTTTCTGGGTCATCCAGCGGATTTGGCATCCTACTATTTCTATAACCAGCAAGCTGGGAGTTGATTGATACCGCCTGGGTTCAACTTTAACGGATTACCGATCGATCCACTAACGTACGATCAAATGGAACAGGAGTACCTCCGGAGCTTAGTGAGGATGCGAAAGCTAAGCTTCTGAGCAGCCGCAAGCGAGCGACCGAAGAAGTTCAAGTGTCCTCACTGTGATGTAGCATTTTCAACATGGTCAGCTGAAGGGCCACATTCGAATTCATACCGGTAGGTTCATTAGAACGGTACGAATTCTTGGATTTTGAAACTAATCAAAACTCTTATTTTGTTTCTATTCTCACAGGCGAGCGTCCGTTCAAGTGTGACGAATCGAGCTGTGGTAAGACGTTACCCGCAATGAAGAACTTACGCGCCATAAGCGGATCCATACCGGAATTCGGCCTTACGCGTGTCAGACCTGTGGCAAGAAGTTCGGCCGGCGGGATCACCCTGAAGAAGCACACCAAAACGCACATGCCACAGGAACGGTACACGTATGGGCTGGCGCCGGCCGCCATGCTGATGCCGATGTATACGGCCGCGTCGCACCTCTATGGTTATTAGACTGATTCGATGGGAATGATGGTTTAGTCGTAGATAGCAGCCGGCGTTGTTAAGTGATACGTTGGAACCAGTGAATAGAGCTAGAGTCTAATTACTAGCATTTTTATATGAGCAGAACTTTCTCGCGAGTGAGATATATTTTGTACGAAAGATGTCCTTATGTGTAGTTGGAACAGTATTTTAGTGGAAATATAGAAAGAATGTCAATTCGTAATGTACCCTAGTGTGAGTTGAGAACAATCCGAATGCGTCATGATTTCTCTGATCTGGTGGATTTGAAGGCAGTGCTGATTCTCTGGATTCAAATAAATCAGTACATTTACCAAATTTTTCTCAAGGATGTAATTTGTCTGAAAAAAGTACATTTTTAATAAAATTTATTTATGTAAATACATGTGTACATGTATTTGAGGTATATCTGTAATCGTCAAACTTCCCAAGGGTTAAAGCAACCACATTTTAAGAGGAAACATATTGATTATTTACATATTAATATTGAAACAAATACTTCCTTAAGGTTGCATGATAATATAATTTGAATGAATTTTTTCAGCAATGTTTCTGTGCTATGTAAAAGCTACTTTTTTTTAGTTAATATTACTTCGAAATTGCAACATATGCAAACTATTTTTGCTTTACATTTTATACCTTTAGTATAAACAAAAGGTCGACAAAGTTGTAGAACGTAAAATTTAATGAAAAATTTCTCAATACATAAAAGATGCAAATCTTCATATTATTGAGATGTATAATGTGTTGTAAATTGTATATTTTTAAAAGTTTTTTTAGATTATTCTCTCAAATTCGTTCAAATGCCCACTTTTTTCTATTGCTGTAGGTAGATTTTATTTAGTTCAATCGTTTTGAGTTAAAAATCTCTAGTAGAATTTATTGGAATTTGCTGGCGTTTACTAATGATAATTTGCAAAAACTGTTTCGATGTTTTATTTTTTATTATTTTTAAAGTGATAATTTGAAGTGTTAATTTTAAATTTTGCTAGTTTTCCAATCACAATCGTTCCACAAATACGCTCAAAAATTTTGTTAAATCGTTTTAAAAAAAAGTGAAAGTGACAAAATTAATGTGTTTTTTTACCATTCAGGAACGCGATATGTAAATATATTACAAAATTCGAAAAAAGCAAAAAAACTGTGAAGGATTTTTTTTTAAAACGCACAAGTAAGAAGTGGAATGCACAACAAATGAACTATATTACATCTGAATTATTCAGATGTATATTGAGATATATTTAAGATACACGGATTAAACAAATTTTGGATTCAGGCTAAACAAATTTTTGTTTTCAGCAGCTACACAGCTTGTACGTTTCGTTAGAATCTCAAAAGTTGTCAAAATAGCGTAAATAGGCATTAACTAGCTCTACTAAACACATTTTTTTATCATTTGGTTTTTAAACATTCAATTGAATACTTTTAGAGAAATTTTGATTAAAACCATGCATTGTAACACATTTATTAGGTTGTACAATCTACCGGAAGAGTTTTCGAGCTTCTTCTGTAAATTTTTACCTTCTTGGTCCAAACCTGCTTGTTACATTTATAACACGATCGGAGTGCAATGGAAGCCTGTTCAACCCATCTTAAATATTCGCAAGTCGACTGAATTTTCTCAAATGATGTTCTTGGAATTTCCCGATGCTCTTATTGCATCGTTCTTAGGTACCATTCCGATTGGAATTTCTTAATTGCTAATAATTGCGCTACATGTCAAAGAATTCTAAGGACTGATGACAACAGGGCGAAAAACGCGTAGTATTGTACATTTAACTTTCGAGTTTCTTCATTAAAAATGGGCTGACTACGCACAAAGAGACCCGTAATTCGTGATTCAATAAGTTTACAAAGTCCATTAATGGTTGCTTTACAGTACTTTTTTTAAAACGTCAAAGTTACAGCATTAGATGGATACATTTCTCCAGTTCCAACGAGATCTCCAACATTCCTCACATAGTGGAATAAGCTCATTTCTTCCATTTTGCCCGCATTTGCTGGATGTTCTGACTGCCCTGCTGCTTCGCCGAAGTCGCTGCTTTGAAATTGCCCAGTATTTTTCGTTTGGTCAAAATTTCGGGCAATTCGAAGGATTCATTAGCTTGGGGACAAAAGCGATCTTGTTGGCAGCATACTCCTCTATATTCTACGTATGCATTGCATTAACGAGAAACAGAACATTATATCCAGACGGTCAAAGTTAGCTGATACTCAGTCCGATTTGTTTTGTTTTGAATTCTTGTTTGATAATTTTTTGTCGTTGAACCTCAAATAACGTTATCATTACTAACTTGCCACTTTGGAAAGGAGATCTTGTAAGCAATATAGACCAATAACTCTGACGAGGGCTTGCAAAATTGGAATGATTTCAATCATCTTCGGATCATATAAGAAATATGCGCGTTGATGCGGTCAATAAGCTCTTACCCGATGCCCCACACATATTGCAACACTTGGGAACTTGTTCCTGTAGTGATGCTGATGGCTTTTCCGACAATCATTCTCAAAGAAAAATTTTGATGAAGTATATACAGGTATGTCATTCATAGCAAATACAGTTATTTTCAAATTTCCAATCTGTATCATCATATTTATAGTTAACTTCTCGCTCTCGGTTTTTGGTTTCCTTTTGGAAAATAATTTTAATCGCCCGAAAAAGGTTGATAGTTGAAGGACAATTGTTATTTCTAACTGCTACACTGATGTCAAGTGAAAATATATGCGTAATGGCAGGAAGCTAATCTGTGAATAATTAGGGAAAATGGTGTGGAAGATCGAAGTAAGGCTTGTTCGCGACAAAATCTGGACAGATTAAATTTGGAATAAAACAAATTTGCTGTTAGTTCAGTTCACCTTGAAACTAATTACAGTTACTTCATTAGGCTGCATGAAGAAACAACTAACTTTTGAGTTGACTCTAGCCATTAGAGTCTGAACAGACATCTCTGTAACCGATTTATCTGCTTTTGTCCAAGATTTTTGAAATTTTTCTACAGTTGTAGCTTGTTATTTATATTGACAGAGTTCTTTCTGCACGAGAGCCCAATACCGCTCGATAGGTTGCAACTCCGGACAGTAAGGTGGATTCGCCTCTTTCGGTACAACATGGATTCCATTTGCTTTATATCATTTCAAAACATCTTTGGCGTAGTGACAATATGCCAAATCAGGCCAGAATAACGAGAGCTGGCTTGCTCGACCACAGCTGCATGTTGCCTGCCGAACCAAATATTTTTTTGGGAAACTTGGCCTATTTCTTCGTCCTTAAATGCTCTTCTACGCCGTTCCGTTGCATGTTAGTACAATAAGACATTCCGGGAAGCTGCTTAAAGTCTTCTAGCACAAAAGTTTCATCATTCAGTATCACGCAGGAAAACTTCGTCAAATATTCGCGATACATACAACTTGTGAGCCCGGGTTTTAGCCATCACATTCTTATTATAATTACGGTTTGGCATAGCTTTTACCTTAAACGACTTCATACCTTGCTGGTGCTTGGAGGTGTGCACGAAAGTTGGGGACATTTTCATTTTTATAGCCACAGTACGTACCGAAAGATCTGGTCTCTTTGCTTCACCTTCGCGTCCTTCTGGTGGTTCCTGAGATACGTTTTTGCTCCACTCCCAGCCTTTCTGCCTGTTGTCAAACGTATATCGAAAGATTTAAGAACGTTATGGACAATGCTTGCAGGAAAACCAAGCTTTTTTGCAAGTTTTATTACTGACAGATCCGGATTTCATTGCGACCGCACACAATTGCTCTTCGCACTTGCTCTTCATTCGACGCCATCTTCGATCTATCAGCTTTTAGTATCACCAACAATTCTCGCTTAACTTTTCAAAAGGACCTATCTAACAATTGGCTTATCCCGAGGAAACGAGGTTGAAGAATATGAAAATATTTTTTGAAAATGTTTCAAACTGGATCAAGTTTAACCCATTCAATTGCTTTTGAGGGCAAGCATTGTTGTTTAATTTGCTACAGTAATAGTTTTTGAAGCATTTTATGTTAAAATAACAACGAAAACATCAAACATGTTAGATAGGACATTTTGCTTAACCGAACTGTACATTGGTCGTGCCACATAGGACATTTTGTTCCAATGATAGCTACATAGGTCATTTTAATTTTTATTATCATTCTATTAGTAAATTAGAACATAACACATAGCAATAGAGATTGCTTTCTCTTTCACACACGCATTTGCTTCCCGGTGAAAACAATCCTACTCTTTCTACGTGCCTTCTCGTAGATCAAGTCTGGCAAATTCGTAATTAGGGCATTGTCACACAATGTGGATAACGTCTTGGTAGGCAGTGCCACAGCCGCAAATACATGATTGTTAAAATCAGAAGTTTCTGGCATTTACCCATAAATTCGACTGTTAAGAACTACTGCACTGGGTCATAATGAAAGTTCGCAGAAAAAAAGTTGATATTAAAACATATATTTAGAGCATACCATCTATAAATATTTGAAAACAAAAATACCTCTCCACTCTGTTTTGGTTGTATCTGAAGACCGCTTTGTCACGCTTGCCTTTAGGTTTCCAATTATTGAACGTTGTGCTGGGATGGTATCCGAACATTCAACAATTTCCTCGTCATCGCAGAGCGGGTCGTTTATGTTTTCAATGCTTACCGTTACCAGGATAGTTTCTACTTACACTTCCTCGATGCTGTCTTCTTGTAGAGGATCCCGTGAAGGATCTGAACCATAACTGGCGACAACCCAACTTTGCTGGCTACCATATACAGCAACTTCCTCAAATTGTGTTGCTGATGATTGATCCGGATGTGATGTAAATATTGTTGTGGCTGCGGCTGCAATAAACGACCAATATATTTTGATTTATATAACCTTATTTTAAGGAACTAATGCACTTACCGAAGAGCAATTCGAACGCAGAATTATTAATTCCTTCCGACATTGTTGGAACGGTATTTTGTACTTTCTCCAATCGAACGACCGAAGTACGGATTTGCTTTGCTATGTTTGTTCTGACACTTCAGACGTTTAGCGCGACAGGTAAACTGATCGTCTTATCAAACAGTAGAGCATCGCTATTGCGAAATCAGACATCGGACGTTTTGTTGATTTTCAATTTTCTTAATATTATGAAAACATATCAAAATGCGTGTTTTAACATAATGTTGATAAGTGCAATAGCAATAGTGTGCATTAATTAACTCAATTTGTTTACATTTGTTACATAGGACCTTCTGAAAAGTTACGCGAGAATTGATTTTTGATACATACGTTCATCAGTCTGCAAAGTGTTTCACGCGTTGATGAGGTATTTCCAGAGATATACGTATTTAGGGGTGTCCAGATTTTGTCGCGAACAAGCCGTAAGCTCTTGTTGCGTGTAGGCGTGTTGTTGTAGCTGTCTTTCAACGATGTTTTTATGGAACATTTATGAAACACTTTTACTTTTAAAAAATCGGCGAAACATCCTCCTTTGAAAGTAAAAGTTTTCCTCTTGATTTGAGCATACAAATATAAATATTTCATCATGAGGTCTAGAACATTTTTAAAACATTTGTTATACACTAAGGTTATTTTTTGCACGGGAGATGTCAAACGCTAAATCAAAGAGGAAAACTTTTACTTTTACTTTCTTTACTTTTAGTATGGAACCGTGTAAAAAAACATGAATAGAGTTGATAAATTCACATACTTACACATTTTATATTGCTTCAATTTTTTTTGTATGCGTTACCTTTTCATGCAATGGTCAAAATACAGTTTTTTAAAATTTTGAGTATTGTGAATTTTTTGAAAAACTGCCATTTGATTACTTTTGGCCCAAAACGTAAAATGTGATTTGAATTAGGTCGATAAGTTGTTCCGTTCTGGAGTTATCGACGAAAACAACCCGTTTAAAAAAAACCGTGCCAAAAAAAACCTTAGTGTACTTTTATATTTATTAAATTTACTAAATAAACTATTATGTGTGTATAACTACGATTATTGGTTTCTTATTAATGATTTATTTTATTGGTTCATTTACATATGATCAACGCTAGTCAATCAACATTTATGATTTGTATTCAATTAATTCACAAAACAAATTTTATTCAAATACAAACAATAGAACTAATTGGAAATAAATTAATAAACAAGAAAATGATAAACATAATGAATACCCTTCACCATTAACGATTCAACCAAAATTACAATACAAATTCTTTAAATGAGAAAAAGTCATCGTTGCATAGCTACAAATGACGACTATTAAATAAGAACTACCGCATGGAGCAATTGCGTACTAAAGCCTGTCCACGTTAAATTTCGGATACATTTTAGTGAAGATTTTGAATTATTTCACGGATCGCTGAAACGTTTCACGATATGACTGCTGAAACTCTCCACCGTATTTCATGGTACATCATGTTAAGATTCTTGTTACATTCAATAAAATGGTGTCAAATCACACTGTACAGAAGTTCGCCCAATAGAGAAGTACTGGGCTCTAGTTAAGCGGAAACTTTACGTAACTAAGAAGAAAGCAAATGGTACCGATGGTTTCAAGAGAAAATGGAGAATCGTCACAGCGGGCGTATCTGAGTATACCGTACGGAACCGGAGTGCGGGTGTACAGCACTAAATTTCATCAAACAAATTAAAGCAAAACTACCCATCTATACCCGGCAAACAACGACTTTTCATGCTCACTCGATCACTCGCGCTACGAGCAAGAATCAACCGAAGCAATAGACAAAACGCTATGCCCGATAACAAAATATTGCGGAGCAAAGTATCGACACAACCGATTCAACCGATTCAACTCAATCTAAAGTTTTTCTTTCAAGAGACGCTAATGTGGTTTTTATGTGAAAATTCCAATGCTGGTACCAAGAAACGGTACTAAACACTTCCTTCGGAAAAACGCAATAGGCAAACAACTCAAGCAGATTCCAATTACATTCTCTACCTGTTAAAACTAGGGTTAAATTTGAATTGAAAAACCAAATAATTTAAAGACTGTTTTCGCGAAAAACACATAATTTTCAAAGTAAGGCCTGCTTCGATGCGTTATTATATTCATCTACGCTGCGGACCTCAATATCGACAAAGTTTCGCTCAATTGTCAAGAGGATTCCCAGTGTTGACACCAGAACTGATTCGCTTTTACAAAAGAAGAAGTGCGAAGGAGCCTGAACTTTGACATACATTGTCTATCTGCTGTCTAGGTCTACTTACTCCTTCACTGACAGTATAGATGCCTAGAGGGAGAACTGTTTGATTTAAAAGTTATTGTAGGGCATTTAGCTTAGAATAACGGAATTAAAAGACAGTTGAATTAAAGATTTTGGTTGTGCTTAGAAGGTAGGAAACTTAGTAAATACTATCAAAGCATATCTATATTGAATTCACTTGTTTGTCAGGTTAGATTGATTTTGAGCTATTGTTCGTAGAGTGGTAAATATTGGTGAGCTGGAAGTGCAACCGAATTGTAGGTAAATTACCATTATAATCAGCAATATGCTAAATAAATTTCCTTTTAGCTTAAAGCTATTAACTAGAAATGAGAAGAAAAATTAGTATTTTCCATTTAATTCCAACTACCTTTATTGCTTATCTTGACAGATTCGCGTATTTAAAAACCACATTATCGTTTCTCGAAAGAAAAAGTTTAGATTGAGTTGAATCGGTTGAATCGGTTCCGCATACTTTGTTCCGCAATATTTTGGTTATCGGGCGAGTGTCAGTGGTGCATTGTTCGTTGGGAGTGATGAGTACATAATTGGTTGTGATCAGTTCGTACGCCGTGCTCGTCGGGCCACCCTATCTTGGAACAAATAAACCACAGTCCCATTTTGTAAGTGACTCCAGTGGCATCCGTACTGTTGGTGTAGATCGGTTCAAGTTGGCTCTCAAGCATTGAAATGAATTGACTTGTTTTCCTAATGAGATACCACTATCTCACTCTGTGAGTGGCCCCAATTTATGGTTTAAATCGGTCCAAATCGGTTTTGCAGCATAGTAAAACATCTGCTAGTTTCCCAATGAAGAACCACTATCACATTTTGCAAGTGTCCCCAATAGCATCCTTACTGTTGGTTTAAACCGGGCAAAATTGGCTTTTCAGCATTATAAAAAATCACTTTGTTTTGCCAATGAAAAACCATAATAACACTTTGTGAGTGGCCCCAATAGCATCCTTACTGTTGGTTTAAATCGGTTCAAATCGGATATCGGTACTAATTTTCAAATATTTCACTTGACAGCTTATCGTTAACCAAAACGAACCCTGCTGCCACCCAATCCTGTTATCCAAAATCCCAGTGATTTTTCGTGGAAGCGCAGTGGACTCCGCGGCTTCCATTAAAGCGAGTATCACGTCAACATATTCCTACCCTTTCCTTACTTGACCTGCATTCGGGCGGAGCCAGTGCCGGTATTTCCTTAGTTTGGGATCATCAGTTCTTACACATTGAATGTGTATAATGTTGGCATCTAATGATAACAAATTATTCAACACATAAGTCCAGTCGATTTTCTTCCATAAAGGCACTGACTAAAAGTGGTACACAATCTGATAACTGATTATCTCTTCTAAAATTCGGACAACAACGACGATACTATAAATTTTTAAAAATATTTCCAATTGTTTCAGTCCTTATTTTCCAAATTAATTTTCCACATCTTTGCGGTTTACCCTCACAAGTTTCCATATTTTTCATCGTACGCAACTCTCACAACCACCGTCCCATTCTTCAACCATCATTTTCCTCCTCAGCCTCTTTTTTTTGCAACCATACAGATTCCAGTGTGCCATAGCGTTCCATTGTTCAGCTTTTTGATTCGATCAAATAAATAATAAGCAAATGTGTTGATATTTTACCCCTCATGTCATCGTCGTCGTCTTTTTGTTGCCACATTATTCCAACCTTAGGTTTGTGGAACGCGTGTGCATTTAGAGGCCCTCTCCCCTGAACGGTCTTTTGTACGGCACAAAGAGAAGATGGGAAATTCAATTGGTGAAATCGACTGGTGAGGGGACGGTTTTGTGGTTTTTCTTTTTGTGGAACTGCTTAGGATGCCTCTGCAGTGGTTTTGTAGCGGTTCAAGCCACGAGAACGACAGCGAACAAAATGGCAGATGTGGTGGATATGGGGAGGATGCAGTGAACTTTGGGCTGCCGTTGCTTTTTAATAATTTGCTTCACATCATAGAATCACTGCCAGAGGCAGCCACGCTGAATGTTCATCGGATAGGATAAGATTGCTCCTCTCGAGCAAAGTTTACCCACCAGCATGAAATCATGATAAATGACCATCAATCATGACCACAAAAAGCTGAATTATTATCGATTCGATACGTTTCTGCTTCCTTCTTTCTTTGTTTTGTAACTTCATGAATGGCAATGTTTACCCTTAAGCCTCAAGAAATTAAACATACTACAAAAGACGAAGTAATCCTAAAGGCACTGCATGCAGCTCGTAACAATCCCGAACTCGGCATGTGCGTTCGTTCTCTTATACAATATCCATATCGATCTAAGGATTGTTCAGGGAAATCCAAACTAGTTCCTATGTTTCCGTATCGCAATTATTGTCCGAACAAATCCATTTTGAACCCAGCAGGGTGGGTCGAATTGCACAAAACAACTGTAAACAAACACACAAAACGTCACTTCGGAGGTGGTATCGATCGGTTGCATAGAAAATAACGACCGAAGAAGGCTTTGTCCACCAAAGCCGAAGAATCATATCCTATTTCCGGTTGATGTAGAAGTGCATCTTCATCCCATCAGGATGATTGAACGTGAAAAAGAAGGATATGCCCGCAAGAAGTGCTGTGCATTATGAACGAATTTAGGCGAAACGTCTCATAAGAAAGACGAAGAAAGAGAATGTAATTGACGCAGCAAGCGCTGGAAGAATTAACTTGTTAGGGCTGGTTTGTTTACTTCCGCGCACCACCTTCATCGATTGCTGTGATTCAGCAATCTGCATTGCATTGCATCGAATCAATTTAAAAAGTCAACATTTTCGTTTTGTACTGTGAAACGTTCTTCCGTTTCTTTTATTCGCAATGAATGCAATGTGAAGATCGTTGATCAATTAGGGATCTAAAAAAAATGGAAGAATTGACGTGGCTTTGAGTAATGAATGGACAGCTTTGGAAGGTTGTGTCCTTATTTTTGGCAGCAGGCTACTTGGGTAGTACGGCGAACAATACGTTGCCATGCAGGTGGTCTGCAGTTGGACTCATTTGGTTAATATGCAACATGGGTGTTGCAAAGGTGAAAATTGATGGATTCCACGAAAAGCTATTTATGTTTGCTTTATATTTTCGGTAGAGCGGAATTTAAAAACAAAATAACGATATTTAATCAACGCTATTGCTTCGCGGAAGCATTTATGTTGATGTGATGTTATACATGAATTAATTGCGTATGCAAACTGGTGAAGCAAAATAACCATTCCCGTAAATCTGCTTTGGATGTTTAATTTACTTTGAAGTATTTTCAAGAATTTTAAGTGCAAAACGAGGCAAATGATGCGACCTATTTTCAATCTGAAATCATTCGACGGAAAATTTGATAATTGATAGAAGGGTATCGCAGATGATCGAAAAATTCAAGTTCTTTAGACTAATGAGAGGTTGATAGAGAAAGTCAAATTGATCAGTTAGGCACCCATCTTACTTTCTTTCAAAAATAAGGGAGCAGATGTGTGCGTTGGTCGAAAGACCATTTAAGATTACCTTTGTATGGGTCCCCACGCATTGCTCAATTCTATTTTTGAATTGAAACCATCATCGAATATTATTTTCTTTTTCCCATCCTTGGCATCCCTATTCCCACATTTGCCAAAACAACCGTTACGCGCAATTCAATGCGCTCCCGCAGTCTACCCTGCCTGCCCAGTCTACTGCCGATGAGAAGGCTCCCATACATACCATGATGGAGTCAGCTGTCATCGCCGGGATCGGCAGCTAATTAGGAAAGCTTTCAAAGTGCGTTTCGCGAGTATTTCCGTGACCTTGTTGTGTCGTCGGCCGGCGGTTTAAAGTGGCATCTCGGACTTTGAGCGGGCAATGGCCTGGGTGTCCGTCACTGTGTCGTGTAGAAAAAGGAATACGCCTAACTAGAGCCCAGCGGATACGGAGCACCGTAGGCATCGAGAGGGCTGCAACTCCGACGATGAGCCCTTAGATAAAGCTTCCCTGGCATGACAATTTCCACGATGATGACGATTTTCTTTCTACTGAAAGCATTTCTTGCGATTTGCATGATCAATCGCAATGAGAGCGCGATGACGATGCGATCAGAATAAAAATTATCGCTGACAGAATGGAACTGCTCGAAACATTTGACAACCAGAACTGCCAGAAATAAAATGACATTTCTCGCATTCAAATATTAAATCAGTAAAATTTTCTTCAAGAAAAACGAAGTTTTAACTATCCGTGCTTCGGATTTTTTTTTTCGTTGCTTTTTCTGCGTTAGGCCGCCAGGCGAGTCGACGTCAGTTCCGTGTCCGTGATTTTTCAATTCTTACATACTGTTTGCAGTGAGATTTACAGCCTAATTTCTGGAAGGAAGTTGAAGGTTTTCTCAAGTGCACCATACCAACATGGTCGCGAGAACAGGCTTCATAAACCGGGCCCTGGAAGACCTCACCGAAGAGCAAATCAGTAGAATGGAGGCTGCTATTTTTAACCATGATCATAGTCGGTTCAAAATCACTATGCTGCAATAGTCATCCTAACCCCCAATAATGGTAAAATTGACTATCAAAATCTTCTCTGTGTGGGTAAATATATAGAGAAACCAAGAGATTTCAATTTAATGAGTGGAGAGAGAGCCTTGCTGATGAAAGTGGCGGAGGCTGTGAAAGCAAGAAGCTGGTCTTTCTTTGCTAAAAATAGATCCCAGATATTAGTTGCACGAATAGGAGATGCCACGGATGGCACTTGCCCTAATAACTAGGATCAGTGACTACTTCGAATATTTAGAAATTAGAGTACTCATCATGTTTTATTTAATACGAAACCGTCATCAGAGTGATAACAACCTGTCAGACTTTAGTACATGAGGCAGAAAACATATAGAAGCATAAACGTACAACAACATCCATGTAGAAGCAATTGATACTAGTGCAATTCATTTGTAGGCAGTCTTTAGGGACGGAACCAGCAGAACAATCTTGGAATTTACTATTTATAAACAAATGTGGTTAAAACAGAAAGTTTTTGGAATCGGAACTCTTTCTTAATTACGCATTTTCAATTCGTATTTTTTGTCACATAAAACTCTACAGAAATAATGGTACTGAAGAGTACAACAATCTACGACAACAGTTACACGAGATACGAGTTAATTTTGATCCTCACAATAATCGAGCCAAAATTACTTGCCCTTTATGTGGATCTGTAATACGGAAAAAAGTAGAAGTAGAAAAATACCCAACTTTGTTGCTCAAGTGTGTTAAATGGTACCGACTGAAATGCCTGGATCTACATATGGAGCACTTTATGAGGACTAGACATATGAAGCTCTGGAGGATACAGTTATAACTCTCGCAAATACCAGCATCAACAATTACAATGTACAAGGAATGATAATTACAACTTCACAACTTTCGGTTACGCAATTACTACGCACAGAATTTCTTCTAGTATGTTTATTGTATGCCGATTCAAGCTTGACTAACTAAACAAATTCAATAGTCAAGCGGTGATAATAATGACTTTTTTAGCACCGAAACAAACGTAAACAAAACTACTGATTTTGTTTCGGAAAACTTGCTTGCTTGGATTCACTTGCTCGAAATAATCAAAACAAATTTAGACACTGTTGCCAGAAAAGAAAAGGGTAGCTCGAATATGAATGTCATAGCTGCTAGACATCCATAACTTTGCTTGCGATTCGAGTAAGAGACGCGAATATGCGATTAATTTCGCGATTCATAATACTGTTGCGATTAATGGCGATAGTGGAAGCGATGGTTAGTTTTGTGAATTTTGTGGATTTGCAGCGATCCAATGTAAAATCGCAAAATGGCATACCCCTCTATTCTATTCTATTTTACTAACTAATTCCATTTTCTTTCTTCTCTCATTGGTTGCTCCACCTTGGTTACGGTTTGTATGGGAAGTTTTTCCGCCCAATTCCCCTCGGAGCCAGCAAACGACCTTGAATCCCAGGTAAAGTCTGAAGGTGGAAAAAAAAAATGAAAAGGACGATCTGGCTAGTGAAATCTAACACCTCCAGCAAGAAAACTGCAAAGTATTTTCTTCCCGAATTTGCATTCCACCAATCACCGAATCGACGAAACATCCATTTGGCCAAACGTTTTTATGCAAAAAGTCCATTCGGCAAAACATCCGTATGTCAAACGGTTGGAAGTCTTCGATGGAAAAGACTATGATAAGAGTTTTCAATCCATGACGATCTTTAGACGATCACGAGTTCTACATTTGGGAATTTCAGGACAATGATCCCTCATCGCATCTTCAAGTGGTCATTACAAGCTGTCCATTTGGTTCAGGCATTTTTGAACGTTTATGTGACAGCCTATTCACACATGAAATCTGCCGCGACCAAGCTGGCAGAACGCACCCATACCCCTTTCTGAACCAAAGGGCAGGGATAGGAATGTCCCCTGGTTTTGTCCAAAAATCAGGACAGCGTTTGGGGCTGACGTAAACACAGCTCCAAATCGCTGTAACAAACAGAACTTGGCAGCAAAATGACGGACTCGACGTTTGTACTGCGAATATTTGACGGAGTATTCATGTGTTGTTATGGACTGGAGCAACCTCTAGAGCTGGTTTTCTATTCTGCTATGGCCAGAAATGCTACAGTTGAGCATTTACTCCCATGCAAATGAAACACAAGTTTCTGCAGAACTCGAGAACTAATCAAGCAAATGGAACCAAATTTGGTAAGTAGAGGCAAGAAATGTTTCTATGATGATTTGAGACCCCTCCGCCCTCTGTAAGAGGGGGGTTCCCAAACAAATGAAACATATTTCTGCATAACTCGAGAGCTAATCAAGCATATGGAACCAAATTTGAAACGTGGAGGTTTTTGGATGAGCGAAATGTTTCTATGGTAGTTTGAGACTCCTCCGCCCTCTGGAAAGGAGGAGGGGTTTTCAAACAAATCCAACAAAATTACTGCATAGCTCGAGATCTCATCAAGTGAATGGAACCACATTTGGCAGATGGACGTTTTTGAAGGCAAGAAATGTTTCAACGGTGACTCGAGACCCCTCCCCTTTCTGAAAGGAGGGCTCGCTTACAAATGAAACAAAAATTTCTGCATAACTCGAGAACTTATCATGTTACGGGAACCAAATTTGGCATGTGGATATTTTTGAAGGCAAGAAATGTTTTTATTGTGGTTGTGACGTGAAACCCCTTCTTTCTGAAAAGGAGGCCCCGTACAAATGAAACACAAATTTATGCATAACTTGAGAACGAATCAAGCAAATGATATTACATTTGGCATATGGGTGTTTTTGGAGGTAGGATTTCTGTATATATAAAAATGAATTTCTGTCTATTTTTCTGACCTTTATAGACTCGGTAAGTTCTAAATCGGTCACCGTGAAAATTTGTATACAGGGATTTTTGGGCTAGGGAAGCTTCTTATGAATGTTTGAAACCCCTTTTCTATCAGGAAGGGGGCTCTTATACAAATGAGATACAAGTTTCTGCATAACTCGAGAACTTATCAAGCAAATGGAACCAAATTTGGCATGTGTGGGGTTTTGAAGGCAATGATTGTATGTTGGTTTGAGAAACCTCCCCTCTCTGGAACACAAATTTCTACCAAACATTAGAATTATTCTGGTTACTTAAACACAAAACGTGTATTTCTCGGGTAAGAAGCATATTCTGATAGAAGTTTGAGCCGCTGCTCAGTCAAGAAAAAAAAACTCATTCCAAAACAGCCACAAACGTGCCAGTTCTATTGAAATTGTATTCTTTCAGTTGCAAGCGTAGCAACGCTCGCACCGGGTTCAGCTAGTACCATATAAAATATAAAGTGAAGAGTTTCAGCTGTCATATAATTGAAACGTTTCAGCGATTCGTGAAACTATTCTAAAACTACACTGAAAGAAAAGTGTCAGGAATCATAACAAGAACCCGTACGCTGAACTTTTTTTTTATTTGATATTATTTAATAATAACATGCATGAACATGGCGTGCGAAAATTTTGTTGTTTTTCTTAATTAAAGATTTATTTCGCTACCTGCAGACTCGCCAGACATCGCACTGCTTGCAAACGTGTTTCACACAAAACCCGGATTGTTTTGTCTAGATTTCTATATACCCGTTTGGAGGTAAGATAAACAAAACAAATAATATGAGAATCCGTCAATCTGTTCTTGAGTTAAATCGTTTCAAAGATATACCATTTTAGTTTTATTTACATAGATCAATAAATAATGTTACGGATTCCTGCAAAATATGATAAAGTCTATTTTAAGAAATTATAAATGCCTGTGTTATGATCCTAGCAATCTAGCAAAGAACCGAACTACGTTAATGTTACGGAGTCAGTTTGCTTGACAGCTTTCGGCATTAATTCAAAAAATTGATGTTCGGTAATGACTACATGAATTTACTGTTGGTTAACTCAATTTGTGGGTAGATTGACAGATAGTGGAAATGAAAAATATATAGTAAAATCGGTTGTTATTTCTTGAACCGAACAGAAAACCATGCTTTTAGCAGACAAACATTTATTTCAAAATCAATCAAGTGCAGAGTTTATTTTTTTAAAGCGTGATGTTTTCAAATATTAAAAAATGAAATACCCAATCAACGTAAATTTTCATAAAATAACATATAGTCTCACCAGCCACGACAGTCGACTGCCATTCTTCCAACGATTTATTGCCACCGGGACTTATCCCGGATTCATGTTACAATCTTCCAGAATTGCATGCCATAACCGAACGCATAAAACCCCTAAAGCAGTTTAGAGAGGATTCCACAAATTGAATCCCTTATACCATCAATCCCTTGTTTCCATTTCATTGGCGTAACGTCATCGTCGTCGTCGTCGTCGTCTCCGTCGTTGCCCAGATAAACCAACCGTTACCCGGGAGGATGGCGCGATTAAGGCAACCGGAAGGAGTGCTAACAAGTCCCCTCTACTGCAAATCAGCAGCAGCAGCAGCGAAAAACCCACAGTTGCCCCTAAAATAACTTTCACTGCCTCGTTATGGCCTCCTTTTGGATCGCACATCATCCCTAGCGGCTCTTGATTCCGAGGGGTTATTCTAACCTAACTTATGCATATGCAGGACGCCGACGACGACGCATGCTGCCATCGCCATCGTTCGGCGCGCCATGGACGGCGAACAGACAATTTATATTTTCCCCCTTTTTTTTCATCCTCACACAAAAGAAGAGGGTTCGACGCGCGATGGCCCCGTCACGCGGGTTTTCCCTTTGAGTTTTCCCTCTCTCTCTCTCTCTCTCTGTTTCTCTGCATACCGACCGGGACGGCCATAAATACATTTATACATTTTATATCGCACTCTGAACGCCTGAATGAGTCTACAATTTTTTCCTTCCCTTTCCAGTGACGATTTGTGAGGAAAATTGCCCCGACGGGGTTCGATTGCGATCGAGGAAATGGATTTTCCGTCTGGGCTGTGCGTTGGTGGGAGCTATTACTCTTCCTCAATTTGCGTGGGGTTTGGAAATGTGCGTCGGGATGGGAAGGACTTTGATAAACTTCGATAAATATTCAATAGGTTTTGACTTCCAATTGATTTCGAAAGAAACAAATTCTGGAAAACGTCATCAGAAGAGTTTTGTATATGAAAATCAATAAATTAAGCATTTGCCATAGGTTATTCGAAACCAACGGCTGACGGTGACAAAGGTTTCGAAAGTATGTAATTCTTTCGAACCATTATGTTCTCGAATTGATCCCTGAACAGACCACAAAATTTCCTTTCACTCGAGTTCTGTGAAAACATTTCTCGCCGTCGCTCTTTTCGCTAAACGGTGCCAAATTATAACGGGATTGAAGAAAAGTGCGTCCTTTCGTCTTTTGTGCTCGCTTCGAACACCACCCAAGAAGGGATCAGCGATCGTCGAGATAAGCTCGATCGATCTTGTTCTGTTTGGACAAGCTATGGCCAATAAATAATGCATCCGAGGTTTACCCAATTCAATGGTGACACTGGTGAACTCACAATCGATTTAGACACGGATAAAGACCGTGCAAAAAAAAAACGAAAGAAAAAAGAGCGGAGCCCTTTTTTACGATTCTCGTCTCCATCGTCTGCCGATCAATTTCCCATCTTCATTATCCAATCGAGTGTAAAGGTGGTAATTCTAGCTTAATTCGATCTCGGGTTACAATTCAATTTCGACACCACCACTTTGTTCTTTGTTGATGCAATTCAGGCATTGGCTCTGGGCATTCAAGTTCGCCGGTGGACGAAGAAAGGGACAAGATATACGAAGAACTGTCACTTTCATATTTGTGTGCTTTCTTCTTCCATTGATGCGCTACAAAGAGGCGAATTTGCAATATTTTGGAAAATTCTTTCCGTCGTTCACACCGTGGGGGTTCTGCTGTTGCTACAGAAAAGGATGTTTGGTACAGGTAAATATGCGACGCAACCTTCCAGACATACTGGCACCTTTAAGGTGGTTCTAGATGGCTGTATAGACAATGTTAATCAATTATTTCTAGTTAGGGTATGTGTCCTTTTGGCTCAGCCTAATATGCAGCGATCGATTATATTTTTTTATTAAAATTCATGAAGTATTTGATTTGTAAGCGATATTCAACTAGTTACACACTTGCTTACACGCTAAGATCATTTTACCCAAATAAGGGGCGAAGAATATCCATAATCTCGAAAGCTGCACATACCCATTTATGGGTAAGTTTAGCGTGTAGATAAGGTTCATAAGACGTTTGGTAGTACAGATTTACTTCGATATAACGTACCCGCGATATAACGCCATTCGATATAGCGGCACTTTTATAAAATTTGTAGAAAATTTCATCAAAACATTATTTGAAGACCATTTGGACAGTCAATAAACGACGTGGTTATTTTGAGGAGGAGGTGCAAAGAGGGCTTGGGCTTTCTGGACAAAAACCTCGTTCCATATAAATTTTAAAAATTATGTTTGAACATGCAACCACCATGGAGGAGAGGAGTCTTACACACTACCAAAACGTCATGTAAATTTCTGTCCCCTGAGACCGACACATGCAAGCGTCCTTTTGCACATAAGAATGAGTTGAAAGAGAGGAGAAAATAAATTCAATCAAACACATCTTTCGTAGAATTGTGTATTGTCAGTTTCAGGTGACTTAATTTTACACGAAATCTCTTTTTACGTTCCCCGACTTTTTACAAAGATGAATTACGTCTCGTGTAAAATTCATAATTTCTTAGTGTGTAGAAAACAAAAAATTGGACGACCTTGTTTATGGATTGTCCCATATAAACCTTCCATCTCCATACTGATTACCCGGTGGTCTTATAACAAGTTTAAGCTAAACGTCTGCGACGCCGACCTCAAATTGGGGCACATTGGCCTACATTGGCGTGCGAAAGGAAGAGGCTCACGAGAAGACAATGTTAGCCTCCCATCCTGAATATTGGCGAAGATGAAACCGAGACGGTAGACGAATTTATGTATCTGAGCTCATTGGTGATCGCCAACAACAACACCAGCAGAGAAATAAAAGGGCGTATTATGTCTGAAACCCGTGCTTACTTTGGGCTCTGAAAGACGCTACGGTCGAATAGAGGTCGCCGTACCACGAAGTTGACTATCTACAAAATCCTCAACGGCCACGAATCATAGACTATGCTTGTGTCTTTAAACGGGAGGTGCTGCGTACCATCTATGGTGGAATGCAGATGGAAGGCGGAACGTGGAGAAGGCGAATGAATTACGAGTTGCATCATTTGCTTCGAGAACCCCCCATCGTCCACACTACAAAAATAGGCCGACTACGATGGGCTAGGGACGTCGTAAGAATATCGGACGACAGTCCAGTGAAAATGGCTCTCAAGAACGAACGAATCGACACAAGAAGAAGAGGATCGGTCTAGGTGGGTCGATCAACTGGAAGGTGACCTGCGCACCCTTCGCAGATGGCTAGGCTGGCGAACTGCAGCCATGGACCGAACGATTTGGAGACGATTTTTGTTTACAATAGAGGCCACCCAATCTTTATCCTGGCTGTAAGTGAGTAAATTACCTAAAAGACAAAAAATCACAAAAAAAAGGTTTTAAGTGATGAAGAGATGAACGAGCGACCACCTAAAAATCAAAGATACAGAGAAAAAAGAGAAAAGAATAGTTGTTTTGCACTCCAAGTTGATAAACAACACACTTTAATATAAAAAGGTTATTTTTTTAGATTTTACCCTTAGTTATTACGTCACGTCCATTAATTACGTCACGCAAAAATGACTTTTTATACTCCTGTTGGATGGACCACCCCAAACTTCAGTACGCAGCCGGTGGATCAAGATCTGAAGGCCGTCAGAGCGACAGACGACAACCGTGTTGACGTTCGATGCGAAGAAATGTCAGCTTGTATATGACCACATGTGGTTTTCTTGTACCTACTATCTTAAATTGTTTGAAGTGAAGTAATATTTCTTTTGTTGCATGCAATCGCGAGTTTTATATCGCGAATATCGTTCAAATACAGTTGTACTCGTCCGTCGGTGAAGCTGAAAAGCAAGTTTAAGGTTAACTGCAATTACAACGACAGATGCGTTCCAGCAGTCTCTGTCACCGCCGCAGCTGATTCGGCAACACTGCCGATTGTAGAAGCCCTGCAAGAATGAGAATGTGCCAGCCGGTAGTAACTTGGAGAGCTGTCAGAAGCGAAGAAAAGAAAACGTGTTGAATACTTTGTTCACGAAAATAGTTGAAAGTCGTTTAGTTTATTTTACCCTGCATTTATACAAGAAATTTATTAAACAATCATTCCTTTGGCGTGTAAGTAACGACTACGAAGTTGTTTAGCTGAAAATAATTAAATTTGTAATTTTATTAGCGAGGAACAGAATTGTAACCAACTTAACCTCGTTCTCTGGAGGCCTACGGAGTGGATAAGGCCCACTGTTTTGTAAGATTATTTCTGATAAAATTAATGTGTACTGACTCAATATTTTAATATTTTAGCTTTGAAGCATAAAATATAGCTATCAAATACCAGTGGATAACTTTTCTTTGGTCTCCGGTGACATTCTTCAAAGAAAACAACAATGCCAAAACAGATTCGAACTACTATTCCGGATGAAAGTAACTGTGTGGCTTGCGAAAGACCGGATGATGCGGATAATTTGGTCCAGTGCGACGCTTGCAATTCCTGGTGGCACTTCTCTTGTGCCAAGGTCACGGATTCTATCAGCGATCGATCGTGGACCTGCATCCAATGTGCAAGTCGTGCAAGTGATGGCAATATGTCCTTTAAAAGTGGAGTATCCGGGCGAAGCGGCTCTCTTCTGGCGGAAAGTATGGCTCGATTGAAGGAACGGCAAGAAATGGAAAAAAGGCGATTGGAGTTAGATCTGCAGAAAAGATTCCTGGATGAACAGCAAAGGCTGTTAGATGCGACGGTGGAAGCACAAACGGAAAGTATCAAGAGTCGTGTTAGCCGACACGATACCTTCAAAAGAGTGGACGAATGGGTACAGGTGTAATGTGGAACAGGAAGAAGGCGCGGTAGGCGGAATGAAACCACTAGCAACCTCTCAGATCCATCAGCTACAGTCAGTGCCAAATATTTCCCGTGATGATAAAGAAGCCTCAAAACGTAAACAGGGTCAACGCGAGCAGCGTCAGCAGAAACAGAAACAAGCCGAGAAGCTGCTACAGGAGCTGCAGAGCCAATTGGAGGAGTGTAAGCAGCAATTAGCTCGAATTCAATTACCGACTCTGAGTGAATGTGATGTCACGGAAAATGAACTGCCGCTGCGATCGCTTGGTGCGATTCAAAAACCCGCACAATGAATTCCGAACAGGATTGGCGTATCGGTACCGATCCGATAGAGTATCCGACCAGTAGCAAGCAGCAGCGTGACGATCACGCGCACCTCCAGTGGCAGTGCAAACCTGCAGCAGCGCGATGAGAGCGTACGTCTTGATTTTAGTTTGGGCAGCAATGAGCAGCAGCGCAACGAACGCGCGCGTTTCAATTTCGGTACAAATGAGCAGCAGCGTGAGCCGTACGTAATTCAAGATAAGCTGAATCCACATGGACCTTTCGTCCAGTCGAATACGCAGAACTATCAAACCCCCGGCATCCAAGGACCATCCCACCAGCAGCTTACAGCGCGGCGGTCGCTGGCTCGGGACCTTCCGACATTCTCTGGCGATCCGTCGGAGTGGCCCATGTTTATTTCTAACTACACCTACACCAGTGCAGCATGTGGTTACACGGATTGGGAAAATATGCTCCGGCTCCAACGCTGCTTGAAAGGACAGGCACTTGAAATGGTACGCAACCGACTGGTTTTGCCGGCAGCAGTTCCGAACGTCATCGAGACACTTCGAATGCGTTATGGCCGACCGGAGGTGCTGATAAATACATTACTTCAAAAGGTGCGAATGATTCCGATTCCTAAAGCAGACAAACTGGAGGGACTCATCGAGTACGGGATAGCAGTACAAGCACTGTGCGAGCATATTGAGGCGGCTAACGAACACGCACATCTCTCTAACCCTACGCTGCTCCAGGAGTTAGTGAACAAGTTGCCGGCTGATCAGAAGATGTTGTGGGCTGGATATAAACGAGATATTCCACCTGCATCTGTCAATCTGAGAACATTTGGTAACTATATGGCGGGCATAGTTCAGGACGCATCCAGTGTGGTGTTGTTTGAGCCAGAGAGTGGAAAAGCTTCCAGTAGGGAGAAAGTGAAACCGAAAGGTTTTGTAAATTCACATACTCCGGAAACGACAGAGAAAACTCCTGCACCCAAGCAGTTCAAGTGTCTTTGTTGTAGTGAGGTGGATCACTATTTGCGTGACTGTGAAACGTTTAAGAGCTTCGACGTTGATGAGCGCTGGCGAAAGATTCGTGAACTGAGACTTTGTCAGAACTGCCTCTTCGGACACGGAAGACGTACGTGTCGAAGCAATAGTCGATGCAATACCGATGGATGTCAATTTCGCCATCATCCGCTTCTTCATTCCGCTAAGAAGCCTGACACTCCGCCTCCGATTGTTGCTGAGAGCCACGCTCATCGGTTTCTTGATTCTAACCTCCTCTTCCGTGTCATTCCAGTCACACTCTACAGCAAATCGGGCTCGGTTGATGTTTTCGCCTTCATCGACGAAGGATCCTCCATTACTCTAGTGGAAAGCGAACTGATCTCACAACTGGGAGTGAATGGTAATCCACAACCCCTCTGTCTCCACTGGACAGGAAATACATCGCGCAACGAGAAGAATTCGCAGAAGGTATCACTCGAGATTTCTGGTTTGGGAAAAAATAAGCGCTATACGATTTCGGAGGCTCGAACTGTCGATCGGCTGAACCTGCCTGCACAGAATTTCAACTTCGAGGAAGCGGTGAAACGATATGCATATCTGAAGCAAGTTCCTGTACACGGGTATCAAGATGTTAGTCCCAAGCTCCTGATTGGGATTGATAATCTGCGGCTCACCCTACCCTTAAAAGTGAAGGAAGGTGATGGATCCGGTCCAGTCGCTGTGAAAACAAGACTTGGCTGGTGTGTTTATGGACAACAGCGTGATTCTTCAAACGATGCTTACAGCTTTCACGTGTGCGAGTGTACCACCAACTGCAACATACACGAAGAACTGAAACAGTATTTCTACGCGGAAGAAGTGAGCGTGGCACAGTCGAAACCAATCTTGTCAAAGGAAGAGCAGCGTGCGTGGCATCTTTTGGAGAGTACAACCAAGCGCATTGGAAATCGGTTCGAGACTGGATTACTCTGGAAGCAGGACGACATCGAGTTTCCGGATAGTTATCCTTTAGCATTGCGTCGATTGGAGTGTCTTGAGAGGCGTATGGAGCGAAACCCACAACTAAAGGAGAATCTACATCGCCAAATCCAAGAATACCTGGACAAAGGATATGCCCACAAGGCATCTGCAGAAGAACTTTTAACGCGAATCCTCGGAAGATCTGGTACGTCCCACTAGGAGCCGTCCTGAACCCGAAGAAACCCGGAAAAGTACGCATTATTTGCGACGCCCGTGCTAAAGTGGAAGGCGTATCGTTGAATACGTTCCTGTTGAAGGGACCGGATTTACTGACGTCACTCATTGCAGTTCTATTTGGATTTCGGATGTATCAGGTAGCAGTAATCGCAGACATCCAGGAGATGTTTCACCAGCTATTGATGCTAGCAGCTGATAAACACGCTCAACGTTTCCTATTTCGTCCTAGCCCTACGAGTCAGCCAGCAATTTACGTAATGGACGTCGCTATGTTTGGCTCAACCTGCTCGCCTGCCTCTGCCCAGTTTGTAAAAAACCTGAACGCGAAGGAGCACTCAGAGCAGTACCCGGAGGCGTCAAACAGTATAACCAACTGTCATTACGTTGATGACTACCTTGAGAGTTTCGAGAGTGAAGAAGAAGCTAAAAAAGTTGCTGCAGAGGTTCGTCTGGTACATCGTAACGGAGGATTCAACTTGCGTGGCTGGGCATCGAATAGTGAACACGTTCTTCAGTCCCTGGGCGCAACCGGCGAGACGGCAGGCAAGAATTTGGTAGATGGTGAACGGTCTGAACGGATCCTAGGTATGTTGTGGACGCCGACGACCGATGAACTTAGTTTTTCTACACAAATGAGCAATGAAGTTCGCACACACATCGCCAGCGACAGACAGCCAACAAAAAGGCAGATCCTAAGGTGCGTAATGTCTTTGTATGACCCCTTGGGACTGTTAGCACCATTCCTAATCCACGGTAAGATACTTATCCAAAATCTGTGGCGAAGCGGTGCTGATTGGGATGAAGCAGTGGGAGATGCTGCCTACAAATTTTGGCGAGAATGGGTAAAAATGATCGAATGCATTTCCGCTGTTCGAATTCCGCGTTGTTATTTTAATCAAGCGACCAGACAAACGTACACCAACACGCAACTTCACGTCTTCGTTGACGCAAGCGAGAACGCTTATGCATGTGCTGTTTATTTTCGGACGATTGATGCTGACGGATACGCACAATGTTCCCTTGTTGCTGGCAAGGCAAAAGTTGCACCCTTGAAGCCTTTGTCTGTGCCAAGGCTAGAACTCCAGGGTTGTGTGCTCGGAACTCGACTGATGAAGTTTGTTCAAGACAACCACAGTGTTCAAATCTCCAAAAAGTTTCTCTGGACAGATTCATCAACTGCTTTGTCATGGATTTTGGCGGATCCGCACAACTACCGTTCTTATGTGCAACATCGAGTCGGAGAGATCCTCGAATCTACGAATGCCGATGAGTGGAGGTGGGTCCCGACGAAGCTGAATCCTGCAGATGAAGCAACCAAATGGGGAAGCGGGCCATACTTTAGCACGGAGAGTAAATGGTTCCACGGACCGGACTTTCTGCGTCTTTCGGAAGAAGAGTGGCCACGTTCCATGAAGCACACAGTGTCAACAAAGGAAGAGATGCGGCCATCAGTGTTATATCACGAAGAGACAAAGCCGATAGTCGACTACGAAAGGTATTCTCGTTGGGAAAGGTTGTTGCGCATGATGGTTTATGTAAGGCGATTTGTAAACAATGCCAGACTCAACTATCCATCGTATTCAGGATTTCCTAAACAGGATGAACTTCAAGCAGCAACGATAACAATTCTGAAAATGGTGCAACATGAAGTGTACACGGACGAATTGCTCACTCTGATGAAAAACCCATCTCTGTCGACAGGGGAACAACGGGTGATAGAAAAATCCAGCGTGCTATATCAGTATTGTCCTGTGATTGACGATCAAGGTGTAATACGTCAAAACAGCCGAATTAGAACAGCAGAACATATTGCGTACGGAACACGATATCCCGTTATACTTCCTAAGGATCACCCAGTCACTCTGCTACTTATTGACTGGTATCATCGCACATATCGACATGCCAACAACGAAACGGTTGTCAATGAGATTCGTCAGTCATATGCTATTCCAAACCTCCGCTCTATGGTGAAACAGGTTTCCCGCAACTGTCAGTTTTGTAAAGTTCGCAAGTCGCTACCAAAAGTTCCTCCAATGGCACCAATACCAGCAGTCAGACTCACCGATCATGTTCGTCCCTTCAGTTATGTTGGCGTGGATTATTTCGGTCCACTTTTTGTGAAGATAGGGAGATCCAACTGCAAAAGATGGGTGGCTTTATTCACCTGTTTGACGGTGCGAGCCGTTCATTTGGAAGTAGCGCACAGCTTGTCAACTGCATCATTTATATCATGTGTACGGAGATTTGTCAGCCGTCGTGGAGCACCGGTAGAATTTCTCTCAGACAATGGGAGTAACTTCCAGGGTGCCGAGCGTATTCTTCGAGATCAGATCAATCAAGGACTGTCTGCAACATTCACCAACGCCTCTACGAAGTGGACTTTCATTCCACCAGCGGCCCCACACATGGGTGGTGCGTGGGAGCGACTTGTTCAGTCGGTCAAGGTAGCGATGGGTGCAGCTTACTTGGACGGAAAATTGGATGAGGAAGGACTGCAAACTCTAGTTGTGGAAGCGGAAGGAGTAGTAAATTCAAGACCCTTGACATACCTGCCTCTTGACTCTGAGGATTCGGAAGCACTAACCCCAAACCACTTCCTGCTAGGAAACTCAACTGGGGTTAAGCAGCCTGCAGTTACCATCACGGATCAAGCGGGGTTTCAGCGAGAAACGTGGCGGCAGATTCAACGCCAGCTTGACATTTTCTGGCAACGCTGGTTAAAAGAATACTTGCCGGTAATCCGCCGACAAGCCAAGTGGTTCAGCGAAGTTCGCGTCATCCGTGAGGGTGACCTGGTGATGATAGCTGAAGATGGCATTCGTAATGGATGGGTGAGGGGACGCATAGATAGAGTGGTCCAGGACAAGGAAGGAAGAGTTCGACAAGCCTTTGTTAGGACATCGACCGGTATGCTACGGCGTCCTGTGTCCAAGCTCGCTGTTTTGGACGTAGGCGACGATTCTAGTACAGTCTTGAGCGATGCCAAGATGTACCCGGGGGATGATGTCACCGCCGCAGCTGATTCGGCAACACTGCCGATTGTAGAAGCCCTGCAAGAATGAGAATGTGCCAGCCGGTAGTAACTTGGAGAGCTGTCAGAAGCGAAGAAAAGAAAACGTGTTGAATACTTTGTTCACGAAAATAGTTGAAAGTCGTTTAGTTTATTTTACCCTGCATTTAAACAAGAAATTTATTAAACAATCATTCCTTTGGCGTGTAAGTAACGACTACGAAGTTGTTTAGCTGAAAATAATTAAATTTGTAATTTTATTAGCGAGGAACAGAATTGTAACCAACTTAACCTCGTTCTCTGGAGGCCTACGGAGTGGATAAGGCCCACTGTTTTGTAAGATTATTTCTGATAAAATTAATGTGTACTGACTCAATATTTTAATATTTTAGCTTTGAAGCATAAAATATAGCTATCAAATACCAGTGGATAACTTTTCTTTGGTCTCCGGTGACAGTCTCTGCTTCAGAACCTGACGCAACAACAACAACTCATAACCCAGATGTCCGAGCAGATGTCAGCAACGCAACTTTGCCTGAAGGAGCTGTCCCGCGATGACGTAACACTGGATGCATTAGCTAGCAACATTACCGAATTTGGCTACGCACCGGACGAAGGATGCACTTTCGATTCGTGGTATTCTCGCCATGCTGAGCTTTTCGTTAGGGATGCGAAGAAGCTAGACGATTCCGCCAAAGTCCGGAAGTCCGACCAGTTCCGCAAGCAATTCACTTTCACCGAAACCATCGGGAGAGCTTGAACTCGCTTTTCCGGATCGACCGTCTCGATTTTTCATCAGCGGTATCAGTGTTTTGCCGGTTGTCCAGGATGGCGCAGAAAACATCGTGCAAAATGTAGAAATCACGCGCTTGTGTGGACTTGTTGCCGACATGTCCGAGGAGTAATTTAAATGCCTTAAAGAATCGTCGGATATCACGTTGGCGAGGATCGGGGAGGACTGCAGAACCCTGATGAACCTCAAGAAAGGCAACGTAATGGTAGAAACACCGTCTCCTTCAACAGTGCGTGCCGTGAAGCACAACACCAAGAAACCTTTTAAGCCGGCACGTCATTCATTGGCTACGGGTAGTGGAAGCAGTGCAGATCAGCCGCGTACTCCATGCTGGTCGGTGGAGGAATGCACTTTTTGAAGGACTGCCAGTTTCGGGATCATTTATGTCGTGAATGTGGAAAGAAGAGAAACAAAGAGGGCTATTGCGCTTGCTTTTCCGGAAAATCAGCAACCCGCAAGGGGAATAAGAATGCACGAACTGAAAAGTCAACCAAAGTAACTCTACTGCAAATACAGTCAGCCGTTAAAGAAAATATGCGGAGTCGGGATAAACAACGTCTCCGTCCGATTGCAAATTGATTCAGCGGCGGACATCAGCATCAGCACAGCCGAAATGCCAAGCAGCCACAGCATCTGGAGATCCGCTCAAAATCGCATCCGAATTTTGGTGTGACGTTGACAACGGTGTCGTCAAACGAGGTGTGTGTCGTGTTATGGTTCCGGACAATCTATTGATTGGATTGGATGGACAAGTTTGGCCTGTGGGACGTACCAATCAACGCGTTCTGCCAGCAAATCAGTGAGCCAGTCTCAACCAGGCATAGGGACAATCCAGTCAATGTTCCCTGACGGTTTCATCAGCAGAATGGGAATGTCGTTGCCACTTCGGGGAAATCCATCCGGCCAAAACGCCTTGTATCCTAAGGCATAGAAGGACGTTTCCGTCAAATCGACCTTTCTGATACCTATCTTCAGGTAGTGTTGGATGTAAGCTGCCAGAATCTCCTCGCCAGCAATACCCACAAAGGACTCTATCAATTCACCCGATTATCTCCCGGCATCAAATTAGCACCAAGAGCGTTCCAGCAATTGGTAGATGCAATGCTCGTCGGACTCAAAAGCACCTGTGGTTATCCGGATGACGTGTTGGTGAGTGGAAGCACAGAGGAAGAGCACAACCGGAATCTCGAACGGGTCCTAAGTCGTATACATGAGTACGACTTCACCGTGAGAATCGCAGCTTCAACATGCGTCAAAATAAATATCTGGGCCAGATCCTAGAGAGCGATGGCATCCGACTGGATCCAGATAAGGTCACCAACATTGTCAATATGCCACCATCACCACACGACCTTCCATCAATCCATTGAACAGCAAGTATGTTCCAGAGATGATAAAGTTGCGGTATCCCTTGGATAAACTCCTGAAAACCGGGAACAAATGGGATTGGACTAAAGCCTACCAAGATTATTTCGATCGATATAAGGAACTGCTGATATCTCCGCTGGCAAAGACTCACTACATTCCTCAGCTGGATATCATGGTATCTGCAGACGCTTCATCTATCGGTATTGGGGCTAAACGCTCACACTGTGAAAGCAATCCATCACGCATCGAGAGGCTAACACCGCTGAAGAAAACTACAGCCTGATCGAGAACGAGGGGTTAGCTTTGATTTTCTGCCGTAATTCGTTTTCATCGAATGCTTTTCGGAAGACATCTCACGTTGGAAACAGAACAGAAACCGTTGTTGTACATATTTGGGTGTAAAAAGGGGTTTTGGCTACGCAGATCTACTGTCCAGACTGTTAAACACTCACGTTCGGCCTGATGAGCAGTACGTGATAGGATTGATCGAGCTGGAATATACGTTTCAGAATGTTGTTCAACAGTCGCTGTTAATTTTGTCGATTACGTACAAGACGATACAATCTTAAACCAGTGCAGACCCTGTCCTTCAAGAAGTTCTTCAGCACGTCCAGCATGGTTGGCCTGCCATATACCAATTGTACCAGAGTTGCCAAAACTAACACTAGAACAATTTTGGAACCCTGGTCTGCACCGAAGAAGCCTTGGCAAAGGTTACACGTCGACTACGCTGGTCCCGTTGGTGATTGGTACTATATTATCCTGGTTGATGCATTATCAAAATGGCCTGTAGAACCAATTCGTCAGCAACACTCGACATCCTCCAAGGAATCTTTTCCCGCTTTGATGATGCTTTAAACAATCCCTTACCTTTCTGTCGAATGTGGGTCAGGGACCGGGTTTTCTTCCCCGTCTCGGGGAATCTTCGAACGAGCACTGTTGTTGATACTTTCGTAATACGGTTTAAACCGCTCCGACGCTCACACCTTCTCTCTTAGCCAGTTTTCTAAACAAAAGACCACTGAATGTGCACCGTTTGTGCACAATCCGTTTTCTCTGCGTGGTCAGCAGGAAGACCACGCATTTTCAAACTTCCGTGCGAAAAATCGAAAAACATGACAACATCAGTTAAATTTTGATGTAAACAACGGAACGCAGCCAAACGTTGGTTGAATACTGCACGCATCTTAAATTAACGGTTAATCAATAGTGTATTTATAATTATCTGAATAAATGAAAAAGATCAAGACAGGAGAGAATCTCTTATTGTTAGATTCGCCCCACAGTTTAAAATATTAAATTTTAACAGGCGCGTAAAATTTCCCCTCGTTTAATTACAAACAAAATAAGGCATAAACAGCGAAATTGTTTGCAATTTTGCATGCGCTATACAACAATGTTTGCAATCTTTCATACAACAGACTAGATTCAGACGTTTTTTGGCTTAATTCAAAATGAAATATCCCATTATTTTCTGCCAAATCTAGCATTCCCTTTATGTGCATTTGATAATCTGTGCTTATTGAAAAAAGTTCCTAGAATTGTTCTTTTTTACTTATAAATTG
Organism: Aedes japonicus; assembly: GCA_034211315.2. Lineage (NCBI taxonomy): Eukaryota > Metazoa > Arthropoda > Insecta > Diptera > Culicidae > Aedes > Aedes japonicus. The sequence goes on along the minus strand of JASCZW010010644.1, from coordinate 2,540 downwards.
TTGGATTCCGAAGTTTAACAGTTGAGAATCACTCTCTATACATAGTGCTCATCATATTTTTCAGAGTATACTTTCATTAAGTGTAACGGATCGATGACATCTCAGCGCACAGTTGCATGCGGTGCCTGATTTTGGCATTAGTGATTTTCTGAGAGTTTTCCATTACACATCAGCCAATTTCATTGAACACATTGAACACTCATTTGAAAATAATCAGGAAAACTCTTCGTTATGCTGAATTGGGGGAAATAAGTCCTATATCTCAACTCAGAGTTAAGTGCGGTAGTTGATTTTTGTATTGGTGAATTTTTGAGAATTTGTCCATTAGGAATAAGTCAATTTCTTTGATCACATAGAACATCCATTTGAGTAGAGTCAGCAAGACTCTTCGTTTTGCTGAATTATAGGGAATTGGCGCAGAATAAGTTCTATATCTCAGCGCATAGATGCGTGCGGTGACTAATCAATGATTTTCTAAGTGTTTTTCCATAAAGGATCTGTCATTTTTGCTGACTTTTTTTTTGACAGTTTCTTAAATTCTTCGAAAGTTTGGGTTAATTTTTGCCCACTGTGCATAGGGTCTACGCTTTTCTGGTAGAATCATTGTTATTTTATCTATAGGGATAGTTAGTTTATAACGTTTATCACTATTTCATGTATATTTAGGCTATATTACTTGGTTTATCGATCCAATTTAGCCAAATTTAGATCATTCAATGATCGTGGAGATAATTTGTTCGGCTTAATCAGTAAAGTCATGAAAGTTATGAAAATCCAAAATTGATCTATAAAGTCTCAATTGCTTCGAAATAACTTGGTAAATTGCGAATACATATCCAGATTTGGATACCTGACGGTTTAAATCTGTCCGTAATTCAGAACTCGAAATAATGCATTCATAACTTATTTTTTGTCAAATAGATCTCACCAAACTTCGTTTTCCCAAAAAAATACTCTTTTTTTTTAAGAAAACGAGCATAGTACATACACAAGTTGAGTATTTGATTTGCTTTATACTACAGTGTGTCTCACAATAGATGTCACCGTTTTTCAATCTTGGTTTATTTCAGTTGGGGAATTTTAACAGCGGAATTGATTATATCCGTTTTGAGTGAATTTTTTTGACAGCTTATCGCTGAAGATAAATAAGCGATTTCGTTTGTTTATATTTATCAGTTATCATGGAAGCCATACGGGAGCAACATTTAAAATGACATTTGCAACCGCTTAAACCGTGTCAGATATTCAATAGCATTAAGTAGTTCGGAGTGAGTAAGCGTTTTGTTTTTCGTACCTTGAAACGATTCAAGGAAACTGAAAATGTCCATATTCAACACAAAGGAAGTGCCAGACGAACTGCAAGCACAAAGAACAAGATCGAATGTGTGATGGAGCGAATACGACCTAAACCGGCCGTATTTGGCCGTAAATTGAGCAAACCATTTCAAATGTCTGCTGTTTCAATGAACAGGGTCCTTAGACATGATCTGGAATGCCAGCCGTACAAGAAACAACGGTATCATAGATTGACGGAGCGTCAAAAGCAAGCCAGGGTCCAAAGAAGTAGAAATCTTTTGGTTCGGCACGGTGATTGCGAGATTTTATTTTCGGATGAAAAGATCTTCCTCCTTCAGGACAGTCATAATCAACATGAAATGATCGTGTGTATGGCAAAAGCCCTGCCAATATTCCAACACATAAACTAGCTGCCGAACGCTATCAGAATGTATCGAAAATCATGGTATGGGGCGCGGTTTCACGAAAAGGAAAAATTCTTCTTTTTTCATAGAACCTAACGTAAAAATCAACTCTGAATATTACATCGAGCAGGTTTTGAGGAACCATCTGCTTCCTCATGCTTTAACGCTGCATAGGAATACGCTATATTGTGTCCAACAGGACTCAACTCCAGCTCACAAGACAAAGAAGACAAGCGTGGTGCGCGGAAAATTAACCCGATTTCATCACAAGCGAAGAATGGCTTGCATCTTCACCGGATTTCAACCCACTTGACTACTGTTTTTGGGGTTATATGCTTTAACCTATAGGCCCTACGATGGGCGTTCTTTACATCGAATCAGAAAACATTTGGTTGATGTATGGGACCAAACTTCTCACGAAATCGTGCGTGCCAGCTGCGATGGGTTTACAAAGCGTTTGCGCAAAGTTATCAAGGAAAAGAGCTGAGAGATTTGAAATGAATTTATATGGTTTATTTCTAAAACATTTATCTTTCAAATGAACCATATAGCTATGATTTGGTTGATTTGTTTTGCTGTAATCCCATTTTATTTTGGTGACACCTATTGTGAGACACCCTGTACATGTCCACAGATAAAAATTTCTTATTTTCGTTGTGATGTAAATGTTAGTTGTATTTTAATTCCACACGAGGCAGCAACTTCAGAGAAACATTACAAGAAAGTCCGGCTTTTGCATACAATATTTGAGAGAATGCATGAAATACCTTAGACTTTAAATACGTTACATGTAAACTTGTTTTGTCACGCCCCGAGCAGAAGAAAATAACACATGAATAC